>ONZH01001056.1:0-95350 GCA_900303285.1 Rhinella marina
AATGTGATTTTCTGGATTTGTTTTCTCATTTTGTCTCTCATAGTTGAGGTTACCTATGATGTAATTACAGGCCGACCTCATCTTTATAAGTGGGAGAACTTGTACAATTGGTGGCTGACTAAAGACTTTTTTTCCCACTGTATGTACACAGTGACTTAGGTCATGGACATCTCCCCACTATTATAGAAGACTACAGACCTCTTACACCCGTTCTCTGTCCACTGGAATCCGCTTGCACATGCTGTAAAAATAAAAAAAAATAAAAATAATAAATCGACATCATGATGATCACCTAACACCGGACACTTGTTGATATAGATTATGTGCAGATATCCTGTTTCCAGTCTATTGTCGGTAGGTATTAATCACTGTACATGTCTGTTTTACTTCTTTCTGCTCCTTGATTGATATATATAGTCCTGGTAGGTGTCGTGGATACTGCCACTGACCTACAAGATCAGCAACCGGGCTCCTGCCACAGCTGTCAGGATTGGAGATAATGTTGATCTAGCCAGTTTAACTCCTTAGATGCTGCTGCCAATAGAAATCATGGTATCTAAGGAATTAAAGGACCAGGCTCCCTCTGTCATCCCTTTTGGTCTCCCTGTGATGTGATTGTAAAGCCCCTGAGAGGGTATCATGGCGGCTGGAGGTCTAACAATGGCCTGTAGGTCAGCCATCTGCCAGATTGGGCCAAAGGCAGGGTCTAACAGGCAGTGAAAGAATGACACATATAATGCACTGTAATACAGAGGTATTGCAGTGTATTATACAAGTGATTACATGAATGCCTGTTTAAGTCCCATAGTGGGAAGAAAAGTCTGATAAAATGTTTAGCAATAATAATAATAATAATAATAATAATAATAATAATAATAAAAATGCAAAATAATCTCTTTTCCTTTTACTCATTGGATATGATCTAAAAAAAAATCTAAATAATTGCTAAAAGTGATAATAGTCTTTTTACATTCCCTCCCAAAAAAGATACATTTTTAATATTTTATATTCCCCAAATTTGCCTTATTAAAGGGAGCAGGTGTGACAATACTCCACTGCTGACAGCACGGGGTAAGGGCAGGACAATCATACGTTTTGTGGAGCTTTTATTATCAGGAGTAGTGTAAATATGAAGTTTAGTTCTGCCAGGTTCTGATTGTACAAGTGCCTAGAGGGCGGAGCTTGACTGTGAAGGACTCCCTGCATTGATCTGCCTCAGAGCTCCACCCCTCTGCTATGAGTGACAGCTGTAACATCCAACAAGGCGATCGCTACAGCTGTCACTCAGTGGAGAGGGGAAGGGCTCTGAAGCCGCTCCATACAGAGAGCACTTCCCAGTGAAGCTCCGCCTCCAGGACACTTCCAGGATCAGAGGCTGGCAGAGCAAAACTTCATATTCCTTGACGTCACATACCACTGCACATATTGTGTTCAGGTGTCAATTAAAACTGTCAGCCCCACAAGGTGGAGAATACCCTATAAGTAGTTCTACTGTCAGGACTAAGGGAAAACAGATTCCAATTCTAAATCTATCCACCTAATAGGGGATAATCATCTGATTAGTGGGATCCATCCGCTGCGGCCATTAAAGATCATGAGAAAGGGGTCCCTGTACACAAAAGGAACAGCCGATCAGATATTTACTTCTTTAGCATTTGCAAAATCACTGGTTGGTGCTACTGAATCCAGTAAGATCCTATACAGACCTGATGCTTCTCAGAGCTGAAGCCCTGTTACAATGTATCCAGGTAACTGTCATTATATTAACTGACATTATAGTTTGTTACAACGTATCAGCGCAGTAGGGAAGAACCGCTCTGGAATCCTGACAGAAGACTGCTTAGACTGGATACAATTGTAACGAACTGTCAGCTGTATTAGATCCAGCCTTTGAAGGAAAATAATAAATGATTTAATTCAATGGCAGCAAGCAGAGATCTTGAAAATGTAAAGCAGGAAGTTGCAGAATTTTTCATTACACAGTGTCTCAGTTTTGTTTCGAGCAGATGCGGTAAATGACTGGTTAGACTGCAGTAACTCTGCTTGCTGTCTCTCTCACCTCTACATGAGCGGTCCATGGGGCTGAACTTATAAAACCCTCTGCGGCACTCACAGGTCACAAGCCCCCCGTGGACGAGGCAGGCGCTGGAGGAGGAGTCACACATATCAAAGTCACATAGGCTAAGACCTGCGATACAGACGAGGGGAAAGTAAGGAGGTGGAGTTGACATAGGAGGGAAGGATTCTTTCCAGTTAGAGCAGTGCAGTTATGGAGCTTGCTACCACTGATTTTTCAGAGATGTTATCATAAGTTAAACATTTCCTGACAACAGTCGGTCAGGACTCATCGTACCCTTATAGTTGTCACTGGTCAGCGGAGACACACAGTCAGAATGAGGTTCCGCGCAGAGCAGCGGGGAGACGGTCAGCGCACTCCACACGTCCTCCTCAGAGACTGGATACAGGGTGGAGAATGAATGGGCGATTGTCATGTGACCCTCGTCCAACCTGCAGAAGGAAGAGCCGCCATGAGCCTCACACTAGCAAGTGCCTCAAACAGCTCCCTCCTGAGACTTTACAGGGAATCCGCTCCAATTTCATGCCTATGATTTTAGTACAGGGCATAGCATGACTCTTCAAGATACGGGGTCAGGTCTTTTTACATTGAAGATCGCCCAAAATGGTTCATGCTGCCAATATAATAACTATGGGTAACAACAAACTGAGCTGTATATTAGTGGTGGCTGTACTTATCTGTATGCAGTAAGCTCCTGAGCTCCCTCTAGTGGTGGCTGTATATATCTGTATCTAGTAATCTCCTGAGCTCCCTCTAGTGGTGGCTGTATATATCTATACGTAGTAATCTCTTGAGCTCCCTCGAATGGTGGCTGTATATATCTGTATGTAGTAATCTCCTGAGCTCCCTCTAGTGATGGCTGTATATATCTGTATGCAGTAATATCCTGAGCTCCCTCTAGTGGTGGCTGTATATATCTGTATGCAGTAATCTCCTGAGCTCCCTCTAGTGGTGGCTGTATATATCTGTATGTTGTAATCTCCTGAGCTCCCTCTAGCGGTGGCTGTATATATCTATATGTAGTATTCTCCTGAGCTCCCTCTAGTGGTGTCTGTATATTTCTGTATGTAGTAATCTCCTGAGCGCCCTCTAGCGGTGGCTGTATATATCTATATGTAGTATTCTCCTGAGCTCCCTCTAGTGGTGTCTGTATATTTCTGTATGTAGTAATCTCCTGAGCTTCCTCTAGTGGTGGCTGTATATATCTGTATGTAGTAATCGCCTGAGCTCCCTCTAGTGGTGGCTGTATATATCTGTATGTAGTAATCTCCGGAGCTCCCTCTAGTGGTGACTGCATATATCTGTATGTAGTAATCTCCTGAGCTCCCTCTAGTGGTGGCTGTATATATCTATATGTAGTAATCTCCTGAGCTCCCTCTAATGGTGCTGTATATATCTGTATGTAGTAATCTCCTGAGCTCCTCTAGTGGTGGCTGTATATATCTATATGTAGTAATCTCCTGAGCTCCCTCTAATGGTGGCGGTATATATCTGTATCTAGTAATCTCCTGAGCTCCCTCTAGTGGTGGCTGTATATATCTATATGTAGTAATCTCCTGAGCTCCCTCTAATGGTGGCTGTATATATCTATACGTAGTAATCTCCTGAGCTCCCTCTTGGTATCGATGTAGTATTCTGTCCTTAGGTATAATCTCCTGAGCTCCCTCTAGTAGTGGCTGTATATATCTGTATGTAAGTAATCTCCTGAGCTCCCTCTAGTGGTGGCTGTATATATCTGTATGTAGTAATCTCCTGAGCTCCCTCGAATGGTGGCTATATATATCTGTATGCAGTAATCTCCTGGCTCCCCTCTAGCGGTGGCTGTATATATCTATATGTAGTAATCTCCTGAGCTCCCTCTAGTGGTGTCTGTATATTTCAGTATGTAGTAATCTCCTGAGCTTCCTCTAGTGGTGGCTGTATATATCTGTTATGTAGTAATCGCCTGAGCTCCCTCTAGTGGTGGCTGTATATATCTGTATGTAGTAATCATCTGAGCTCCCTCTAGTGGTGCTGTATATACCTGTTATGTAGTAATCTCCTGAGCTTCCTCTAGTGGTGGCTGTATATATCTGTATGTAGTAATCTCCGGAGCTCCCTCTAGTGGTGGCTGTATATATCTGTATGTAGTAATCTCCTGAGCTCCCTCTAGTGGTGGCTGTACATATCTGTATGTAGTAATCTCCTGAGCTCCCTCTAATGGTGGCTGTATATATCTGTATGTAGTAATCTCCTGAGCTCCCTCTAGTGGTGGCTGTATATATCTATATGTAGTAATCTCCTGAGCTCCCTCTAGTGGTGGCTGTATATATCTGTATGTAGTAATCTCCTGAGCTCCCTCTAATGGTGGCTGTATATATCTGTATCTAGTAATCTCCTGAGCTCCCTCTAGTGGTGGCTGTATATATCTATACGTAGTAATCTCCTGAGCTCCCTCGAATGGTGGCTGTATATATCTGTATGTAGTAATCTCCTGAGCTCCCTCTAGTGGTGGCTGTATATATCTGTATGTAGTAATCTCCTGAGCTCCCTCTAGCGGTGGCTGTATATATCTATATGTAGTAATCTCCTGAGCTCCCTCTAGTGGTGTCTGTATATTTCTGTATGTAGTAATCTCTTGAGCTTCCTCTAGTGGTGGCTGTATATATCTGTATGTAGTAAATCATCTGAGCTCCCTCTAGTGGTGGCTGTATATACCTGTATGTAGTAATCTCCTGAGCTCCCTCTAGTGGTGGCTGTATATATCTGTATGTAGTAATCTCCTGAGCTCCCTCTAGTGTGTCTGTATATTTCTGTATGTAGTAATCGCCCTGAGCTCCCTCTAGTGGTGGCTGTATATATCTGTATGTAGTAATCATCTGAGCTCCCTCTAGTGGTGGCTGTATATATCTGTATGTAGTAATCTCCTGAGCTCCCTCTAGTGGTGGCTGTATATATCTGTATGTAGTAATCGCCTGAGCTCCCTCTAGTGGTGGCTGTATATATCTGTATGTAGTAATCTCCTGAGCTCCCTCTAGTGGTGGCTGTATATATCTGTATGCAGTAATCTCCTGAGCTCCCTCTAGTGGTGGCTGTATATATTTGTAATGTAGTTATCGCCTCAGCTCCCTCTAGTGGTGGCTATATATATCTGCATGTAGTAATCTCCTGAGCTCCCTCTAATGGTGGCTGTATATATCTGTATCTAGTAATCTCCTGAGCTCCCTCTAGTGGTGGCTGTATATATCTATACGTAGTAATCTCCTGAGCTCCCTCGAATGGTGGCTGTATATATCTGTATGTAGTAATCTCCTGAGCTCCCTCTAGTGGTGTCTGTATATTTCTGTATGTAGTAATCTCCTGAGCTTCCTCTAGTGGTGGCTGTATATATCTGTATGTACTAATCGCCTGAGCTCCCTCTATTGGAGGCTTAATATATCTGTATGTAGTAATCTCCTGAGCTCCCTCTAGTGGTGGCTGTATATATCTGTATGCAGTAATCTCCTGAGCTCCCTCTACTGGTGGCTGTATATATCTGTATGTAGTAATCTCCTGAGCTTCCTCTAGTGGTGGCTGTATATATCTGTATGTAGTAATCTCCTGAGCTCCCTCTAGTGGTGGCTGTATATATCTGTATGTAGTAATCATCTGAGCTCCCTCTAGTGGTGGCTGTATATATCTGTATGTAGTAATCTCCTAGGCTCCCTGTAGTGGTGGCTGTATATATCTGTATGTAGTAATCTCCTGAGCTCCCTCTAGTGGTGGCTGTATATATCTGTATGTAGTAATTGCCTGAGCTTCCTCATCCCATTTACGGTACTGCAGTACATAGTATTACTCACTGGACATTGATGACTGAAGTAGAAAGATAACCCGGAATGCGACCAAGAACATTCTGAAACTGAAATTAGAGGTATATGATTTTATATCATGTAGTCCAAGAAAAAGCAAAATCACGTCATAAAAATAGTGTTAAGAATTGACTAAAATGCCCTCCCTTCAAGTACACGATTCACAGACAATAATTCTTACCAAGACCCTCACTCGGAAGATGCCAGAATGGTACTGAGCGGCCTCCATATGTCTGATATCATTCTCATTACTGCTACGTCCAGTCATGTTAACTGATATCAAATCCCAGTACAAGACGGAGGAAGGAATCCTGGCCAGGAATGTTCTGGCTTCCAGAAAAAGAAAACTAAAAGGTTAACTAACAGTATGTGATGGATATAAGTATTATAGTAGTTATATTCTTGTACATAGGAACAGTATTATAGTAGTTATATTCTTGTACATAGGAGGCAGTCTTATAGTAGTTATATTCTTGTACATAGGAGGTAGTATTATAGTAGCTATATTCTTGTACATAGGAGAGTATTATAGTACTTATATTCTGTACATAGTAGTTAGCAGTATTATAGTCTTGTACATAGGAGCAGTAATATAGTAGTTATATTCTTGTACATAGGGGAAGTGTACATAAGGAGGGCAGTACATGTAGTAGTATATTCTTGTACATAGGGGCAGTATTATAGTAGTTATATTCTGTACATAGAGCAGTATTATAGTAGTTATATTCTTGTACATAGGAGCAGTATTATAGTAGTTATATTCTTTGTACATAGGAGCAGTATTATAGTAGTTATATCTTGTACATAAGATCAGTATTATAGCAATATTCTTGTACATTGGAGGCAGTATTATAGTAGTTATATTCTTGTACATAGAAGTTATATATAGTTATAACAAAGTTTATAGTTCTTGTACATAGGAGCAGTATTATAGTAGTTTATATTCTTGTCATAGGAACAGTATTATAGTAGTTATATTCTTTGTACATAGGCAGTATTATAGTAGTTATATTCTTGTACATAGAGAGTTTTATAGTAGTTATATTCTTGTACATAGGAGCAGATTATAGTAGTTATATTTTGTACATAGGAACAGTATTATAGTAGTTATATTCTTGTACATAGGAGCATATTATAGTAGTTATATTCTTGTACATTGGAGCAGTATTATAGTAGTTATATTCTTGTACTAGAGCAGTATTATAGTAGTTTTACTTAGAGCAGTATTATAGTAGTTATATCATACATAGGAGCAGTATTATAGTAGTTATATTCTTATACATAGGAGGCAGTATTATAGTAGTTATATCTTGTACATAGGACAATATTATAGTAGTTATATTCTTGTACTACGAGCAGTATTACAGTAGTTATATTCTTTGTACATAGAGCAGTATATAGTGTTATATTCTTGTACATAGGAGCAGTATTATAGTAGTTATAGTCTTGTATATAGGAGCAGTATTATAGTAGTTATATTCTTGTACATAGGAGCAGTATTATAGTAGTTATAGTCTTGTAACAAGTATTAAGTAGTAGTTATTTTGTACATAGGGCAGTATTATAGTAGTTATATTCTTGTACATAAAGGAAGCAGTATTATAGCAGTTATATTCTTGTACATAAGAGCAGTATTATAGTAGTTATATTCTTGTACATAGGAGCAGTATTAAAGTAGTTATATTCTTGTACATAGGAGCATATTATAGTAGTTATATTCTTGTACATAGGAGGAGCAAGTAATTATAGTAGTTTATATAGGGCAGTATTATAGTAGTTATATTCTTGTACATAGGAGGCAGTATTATAGTAGTATATTCTTGTTACAGTATTCTTGTACATAGGAGCAGTATTATAGAGTTATATTCTTGTACATAGGAGCAGTATTATAGTAGTTATATTCTTGTACATAGGGCAGTATTATAGTAGTTATATTCTTGTACATAGGAGCAGTATTATAGTAGTTATATTCTTGTACATAGAAGTATTATTAGTAGTTATATTCTGTACATAGGCAGTATTATAGTATTATATCTTGTACATAGGAGGCAGTATTATAGTAGTTATATTCTTGTACATAGGTACAGTATTATAGTAGTTATATTCTTGTACATAGGACAGTATTAAGTAGTTATATTCTTGTACATAGGCAGTATTATAGTAGTTTATATTCTTGTACATAGGAGCAGTATTATAGTAGTACATATATTCTTGTACATAGGAACAGATTATAGTATTATATTCTTACATAGGACAGTATTATAGTAGTTATATTCTTGTACATAGGAGCAGTATTATAGTAGTTATATTCTTGTACATAAGGAGCAGTATTATAGTAGTTATATCTTGTACATAGGAGCAGTATATATAGTAGTTATATTCTTGTACATAGCAGCAGTATTATAGTAGTTTATATTCTTGTACATAGGAACCAGTATTATAGTAGTTTTATTCTTGTACATAGGAGCACTATTATAGTAGTTATATTCTTGTACATAGGATCAGTATTATAGCAGTTATATTTCTTGTACATTGGAGGCAGTATTATAGTAGTTATATTCTTGTACATAAGAGCAGTATTATAGTAGTTATATTCTTGTACATAGGAGCAGTATTATAGTAGTTATATTCTTATACATAGGAGGCAGTATTATAGTAGTTATTATTCTTGTACATAGGAGCAGTATTATAGTAGTTATATTCTTATACATAGGAAGGCAGTATTATAGTAGTTATATTCTTGTACATAGGAGGCAATTAAGTAGTTATATTCTTGTACATACGAGCAGTATTACAGTAGTTATATTCTTGTACATAAGAGCAGTATTATAGTAGTTATAATTCTTGTACAATAGGAGCAGTATTATAGTAGTTATAGTCTTGTATATAGGAGCAGTATTATAGTAGTTAATATTCTTGTACATAGGAGCAGTATTATAGTAGTTATATGTCTTGTACATAGGAGGCAGTATTATAGTAGTTATATTCTTGTACATAGGAGGCATTATTATAGTAGTTAATATTCTTGTACATAGGAGGCAGTATTATAGTAGTTATATTCTTGTACATAGGAGCAGTATTATAGCAGTTTATTCTTGTACATAAGAGCAGTATTATAGTAGTTATATTCTTGTACATAGGAGCAGTATAAAGTAGTTATATTCTTGTACATAGGAAGCAGTATTATAGTAGTTATAGTCTTGTATATAGGAGCAGTATTATAGTAGTTATATTCTTGTACACAGGAGCAGTATTATAGTAGTTATATTCTTGTACATAGGAGCAGTATTATAGTAGTTATATTCTTGTACATAGGAGCAGTATTATAGTAGTTATATTCTTGTACACAGGAGCAGTATTATATAGTAGTTATATTCTTGTACATAGGAGCAGTATTATAGTATATTATATTCTTGTACATAGGAAGCAGTATTATAGTATTATATTCTTGTACATAGGAGCAGTATTATAGTAGTTATATTCTTGTGTATAGGAGGCAGTTTATAGTATTATATTCTTGTTACATAGGAGCAGTATTATAGTAGTTTATATTCTTGTACATATGAGGCAGTTTTAGTAGTTATATTCTTGTACATAGGGGCAGTATTATAGTAGTTATATTCTTGTACATATGAGCACTATTTATAGTAGTTATATTCTTGTATATAGGAACAGTATTATAGTAGTTATATTCTTGTACATAGGAGCAGTATTATAGTAGTTATATTCTGTACATAGGAGCAGTATTATAGTAGTTATATCTTGTACATAGGGATCAGTATTATAGCAGTTATATTCTTGTACATTGGAGGCAGTATTATAGTAGTTATATTCTTGTACATAAGAGCAGTATTATAGTAGTTATATTCTTGTACATAGGAGCAGTATTATAGTAGTTATATTCTTGTACATAGGAACAGTATTATAGTAGTTATATTCTTGTACATAGGAGCACTATTATAGTAGTTATATTCTTGTACATAGGATCAGTATTATAGCAGTTATATTCTTGTACATTGGAGGCAGTATTATAGTAGTTATATTCTTGTACATAAGAGCAGTATTATAGTAGTTATATTCTTGTACATAGGAGCACTATTATAGTAGTTATATTCTTGTACATAGGAGCACTATTATAGTAGTTATATTCTTTGTACATAGGATCAGTTATTATAGCAGTTATTTCTTGTACATTGGAGGCAGTATTATAGTAGTTATATTCTTGTAACATAGGAGGCAGTATTATAGTAGTTATATTCTTGTACATAGGAGCACTATTATAGTAGTTATATTCTTGTACATAGGATCAGTATTATAGCAGTTATATTCTTGTACATTGGAGGCAGTATTATAGTAGTTATATTCTTGTACATAGGAGCACTATTATAGTAGTTATATTCTTGTACATAGGAGCACTATTATAGTAGTTTATATTCTTGTACATAGGATCAGTATTATAGCAGTTATTTTCTTGTACATTGGAGGCAGTATTATAGTAGTTATATTTCTTGTACATAGGAGGCAGTATTATAGTAGTTATATTCTTGTACATAGGAGCACTATTATAGTAGTTATATTCTTGTACATAGGATCAGTATTATAGCAGTTATATTCTTGTACATTGGAGGCAGTATTATAGTAGTTATATTCTTGTACATAAGAGCAGTATTATAGTAGTTATATTCTTGTACATAGGAGCAGTATTATAGTAGTTATATTCTTATACATAGGAGGCAGTATTATAGTAGTTATATTCTTGTACATAGGAGGCAATATTATAGTAGTTATATTCTTGTACATACGAGCAGTATTTATAGTAGTTATATTCTTGTACATAGGAGCAGTATTATAGTAGTTATAGTCTTGTATATAGGAGGCAGTATTATAGTAGTTATATTCTTGTACATAGGAGCAGTATTTATAGTAGTTATATTCTGTACATAGGAGCAGTATTATAGTAGTTATATTCTTGTACATAGGAGTAAGTATATAGTAGTTATATTCTTGTACATAGGAGCAGTATTATAGTATTTATATTCTTGTACATAGGAGTATTATGTAGTTATATTCTTGTACATAGGAGCAGTATTATAGTAGTTTATTCTTGTACATAGGAGCAGTATTATAGTAGTTATATTCTTGTACATAGGAGCAGTATTATAGTAGTTATATTCTGTACATAGGAGCAGTATTATAGTAGTGGTTATATTTCTTGTACATAGGAGCAGTATTATAGTAGTTATATTCTTGTACATAGGAGCAGTTATATAGTAGTTATATTCTTGTACATAGGAGCAGTATTATAGTAGTTATATTCTTCTACATAGGAGCAGTATTATAGTAGTTATATTCTTGTACATAGGAGCAGTATTATAGTAGTTATATCTTGTACATAGGAGCAGAATTATAGTAGTTATATTCTTCTACATAGGAGCAGTATTATAGTAGTTATATTCTTGTACATAGGAGCAGTATTATAGTAGTTATTTCTTGTACATAGGAGCAGTATTATAGTATTATATTCTTGTACATAGGAGAAGTATTATAGTAGTTATATTCTTCTACATAGGAGCAGTATTATAGTTAGTTATATTCTTGTAATAGGAGCCAGTATTCATAGTAGTTTATACAGTATTCTTGCTACATAGGGAGCAGTATTCCCTTACTAGTTATATTCTTGTACATAGGAGCAGTATTATAGTAGTTATATTCTTGTACATAGGAGCAGTATTATAGTAGTTATATTCTTGTACATAGGAGCAGTATTATAGTAGTTATATTCTTGTACATAGGAGGCAGTATTATAGTAGTTATATTCTTGTACATAGGAGAAGTATTATAGTAGTTATATTCCTGTACTTAGCGGGCAGTATTATAGTAGTTATGTTTTTGTATTACGTTGGCTACTTTTTTGAAAGTGTTTGTTATTTAAGTAGTATGCACTGCTGTGTCTTATTTGTCTGTTTACTGATCTGAGTGGCACTTACTATGTTTTAATGTTTTGGTAATGAGGAATATAGGGTTTGGTTTTCTTAAGGAATATCACATATGATGGTCTCAGGTACATTACTCAAATTTTTGTAGGTTTTGTAGATGCAGTCTACCTCTGATGTATGTACATATCTGAACCTTACCTGTGATACACCCCAAGTAATGATCGAAATAAGATCCCAGGGGACACTGACACACACGGAGACCCTCCCGTCCTGTGCACATTGTGAATGGGGGGCAATCTTCATCCTGCACACAGTACTCTGCACCTTTGATAATATTTGAGAGATATGTCAGAGAAGAAGATGCACAAGAAAGGCTGACATTTTAGGACATTTTATCCTCATCCATATAACTTGCACATATTACATACATTGTTCAGAGCTACAAATCCCAACATTTAACTTTCCCAGCCCCAGGCAGCCTTTTGAGGTAGTGTGAGAGTTGTAGCTTTATATCGGAGTCCCGGGTTTAATGCTGCTGTGCTTGGGATTGTCATTGCTTTGCTCTAAGGCTATAAACAATTGGGGACCAGGAAATGTTAAAGAAGAAATACTGCAGCCTCTGGAGGGAGGGGTACAGTGATGAGAACGTACGACAGGAGACATGTGCCCACCATGATAAATATGTATCTGGAGGGAAGGGTACAGCGATGGGAACATACGACACCCGCAAGAGACATGTGCCCACCATGATAAATGTGTATCTGGAGGGAAGGGTACAGCAATGGGAACGTACGACACCCGCAGGAGACATGTGCCCGCCATGATAAATATGTATCTGGAGGGAATGGTACAGCGATGGGAACGTACGACACCCGCAGGAGACATGTGCCCACCATGATAAATGTGTATCCGGAGGGAAGGGTACAGCGATGGGAACGTACGACACCCGCAGGAGACATGTGCCCACCATGATAAATGTGTATCTGGAGGGAAGGTACAGCGATGGGAACATACGACACCCGCAGGAGACATGTGCCCACCATGATAAATGTGTATCTGGAGGGAAGGGTACAGCCATGGGAACGTACGACACCCGCAGGAGACATGTGCCCACCATGATAAATGTGTATCTGGCGGGAGGGGTACAGTGATGGGAACGTACGACACCCGCAGGAGACATGTGCCCACCATGATAAGTGTGTATCTGGAGGGAAGGGTACAGCGATGGGAACGTATGACACCCGCAGGAGACATGTGCCCACCATGATAAATGTGTAAATGGAGGGAAGAATAGTCTGAGGTTTCTTTAGTCCTTCAGTGATGAGCATTATGTCTTCGCTCTTACATTTAGCAAATCCAGTTGGGTTCTCTTTAAGTTCACCTCCTCTACATTCGCTGTGCTTACTATGAAATGGGGCTATAAGTACAAAATATCCCTTTAATAAACCTACATGAAAAATTATCTATCAATAATAATATTACTAGCAACAGGTGTCATACTGATGTACGGAGCTCCTCCGCTCTGTAGAGTCGTGTTGGGGGCCTCGGTTGTGGGTTCCTCACTAGTTGTGTAGATCAGATCTGGTGGTTTAGTAACTCCTGTAAGAAAAACAAGTAACATTAGTAATTTAAAAAAATCTGAAAAATCCCTGAAATTCACAACCTCTTTGGAATGTCAGTAATAATCTACAGTAGTATATAGTATATATAAAACCAGTAATGTTCTGGTACATACTCTGAATAATAGCAGTAATAATCTAGTACAGGCTCTCCTTGACGTCAGTAACAATCTAGTACATCGTATATGTAAAATCAGTAATAATCCAGTACACACTCTATAACCTCAGTAATATTCTTCTACATCTCTATATAATGTCAGTAATAATCTCCGTCAAGACCTGTAGCCTTAGGTCTCGTTTATATTTCCCTTTTTCACTGACGTGTGATGTCCGCATTTTCCCATTGCCCATTGAAGTCTATGGGTCGGTGAAAATCACTGACACACATTAGTGTTGTGTCGGTTTTTCACTGAAGACTAATAGGAGATTCTTTGGAAATTAATTTTCAGCTGAGCAACATCAGTGAATTACGGATGACACACGGATGTTAAAAACGGACACATGGACCGACTACAGATCCTTCACAGACATCTCAAACACATACGCTTTTTTTTCACGGACATGACGCTGACACAGAAATGTGAACGAGGCCTTAGTACGGAGGTCTTAATTGAGATAAAACTGTGCCTGTGTTGACCGTATTCTATATCAGATCACCATCTATATGACTTTGAGGATCAGAGATGGGGAACCTTTCAGAGGCCGAGTGCCCAAACTGACACCCAAAACCCACTTATTTATGGCAAAGTGCCAACACTATACTACAGTCCACTGTTCTAGATTGTGTGTACAGTCAAGTACACATTCTGTATAATCTAGTACACATTGTAACATCTTTCACTATTAATCTATTATACACTATCATTTTTCTCTATTAGTCCAGAGAACATTCTTTATAATGGCACAACTTTATACCGAGGCGCGATTAATCTAGAACGGAGGCGGTATCCTCATATCACCATAACTCGTGTACATATCATATCTGCACTGACCTGGAACCCAGTGGAGCACACTATGTTATGTTAGTATTACCCTAGAACCCGCTCCATATCATATCACATGGATCTAGTTCTGTCCAGCTGTTATAGAAATAAAGCGATTCCATTCTAAAATAATTTAATATCACCTACAACGTTTTGATGAATATTTATTGCAGATATCACAATGATCCCTCGGCACCTCATGTAGAACATATACCTGACGTATAGGATGTTCTGTCCATCTCTTGAGTAGAGTTAGGGGTTGCGATGGACTCCTCACTGAAGTAGGCCAGATCTGTGCCTATGGTAACGTTATTCTGGAATGTCTCCAAAGAAGTGTTGCGGGTCCCCACCGTTTCCTCTGTCGTGTATGCCAGGTGTGATCCTGAAGTAGCATTACCTGGGTGAGAGTCTAGAGTACTGTTGGAGGTTCCAGATGTGTTCTCACTAATGGAGCTCAGGTCTAGTCCCGTAGTAACATTATCTAAGTATGTTTCTGCAGTAGTGTTGGGGGTCCTGGCAGTGTCCTCACTGATATAAGTCAAGTCTGATCCTGAAGTAGGGGTTCTAGATGTCTCATCACTAATGTAGCTCAGGTTTGGTCCTGAAGTAGGGGTTCTAGATGTCTCATCGCTCATGTAGCTCAGGTTTGGTCCTGAAGTAGGGGTTCTAGATGTCTCATCGCTAATGTAGCTCAGGGTTGGTCCAGAAGTAACATTACTTAAGTATGAGTCTTGAGTAGTGTAAGGGGTTCCAAATGTTTCATCGTTGATGAAAGTCGAGTGTGGTTCTAAAGTAACATTACTTAAGTATGAGTCTACAGGAGTGTTGTACGTTCCGAATGTCTCCTTACTGGTCAAGGTTGGTCCTGTAGTAGCATTATTCAGGTATGTCTCTACAGTAGTGTTGGAGGTTTCAGATGTCTCCTTACTGATTAAAGTCAAGTGTGGTCCTGAAGTACTTGAGTAGGAGGCTAAAGTAGTGTTGGAGGTTCCAGATGTCTCTTCACTGATAAAAGGTGTTCCTGTAGTAGCATTATTTAGGTATGTCTCTACAGTAGTGTTGAAGGTTCTAGATGTCTCCTCACTGATCAGGGGTGTTCCTGTAGTAGCATTATTTAGGCATGTCTCTACAGTAGTGTTGGACGTTCCAGATGTCTCCTCGCTGATCAGGGGTGTTCCTGTAGTAGTATTATTTAGGTATGTCTCTACAGTAGTGTTGGAGGTTCCAGGTGTTTCCTCACTGATTAAAGTCAAGTGTGGTCCTGTAGTACTTGAGTATGACTCTAGAGTAGTGTTGGGCATTCCAGATGTATCTTCTCTGATCATGGTTGTGTATATTGTAGAGTTGGGTGTTCCAGATGTTTCCTCAAAAATATAGAGATCTGGTCCTGTAGCAACATTACTTGAGAATGTCTCTAGAGTGGTACTGGAAGATTTTTCACTGGTGATATAGTGAACATCTGGTTCTGTAGTAACATTGCTCCTATACGTCTCTAGAGTGCTACTGGGGGTTCCAGATGTTTCTTCACTACTGGTGTAGACCTGGTCAGGTTCTGTAGTAACATTGCTCCTATACGTCTCTAGAGTGCTACTGGGGGTTCCAGATGTTTCTTCACTACTGGTGTAGACCTGGTCAGGTTCTGTAGTAACATTGCTCCTGTATGTCTCTAGAGTGCTACTGGGGGCTTCCAGATGTTTCTTCACTGGTGATATAGACCTGGTCTGGTCTTGTGGTATCATGACTTGGATACATCTGTACTGTAGGGCTGGAGGTTCCAGTTATTTTTTCACCGTCTGGCCATGTAGTAATGTTACCCCAGTATGACTCTGTAAAGGAAATACATAAATTATGGGGCAGTATAAAATGTAAGAAATAATTGTTCTTCTAACCTTTCTGTAACATCGATACCTGAACATCACTGTCTACAATATCAGACGATGCGACCTAAACTGCCGAAGAGTAGAGATGGACGTAATGTTCACCAAGTTTCTCATCTTCAGAGACCTTCTGGAGGTCAGCTGTATATTACCACTGCCTCACAATGAAGACAGAAAAGGGGGGACCCCGGGACAATACCTGATACACTCAGACAGTAGCTCTGTGCTATCACTGCTGTCAACCAGCACAAGCTATGAAACATTCAGTAGTGCAGTCTCAGGCATGGGGCATTAATTTCAGTTCATCATATTCCAGCATTCAAGTAAGGATAAAAAGCAATGAACAAAGAATTCTGGTTGTCAATACAGCTACTTGAGCCGACGGCACATTGTGAATTTACATAAAACCATATAAAGTTTTATTGATACTTCAGAGCGGCATTCACTATTCTGCTAAACAAACATTGCTCATCCTGTAGTAACCCTGATGCACTTTGTATTATACTGTACTGTAACATATGTGCACAGTGACTCTGCCAGCAGAATAGTGAGTGCAGCTCTGGAGTATAATAGAGGATGTAACTCAGGATCAGTACAGGATAAGTAATGTATGTACACAGTGACTGCACCAGCAGAATAGTGAGTGCAGCTCTGGAGTATAATACAGGATGTAACTCAGGATAAGTAATATAATGTATGTACACAGTGACTGCACCAGCAGAATAGTGAGTGCAGCTCTGGAGTATAATACAGGATGTAACTCAGGATCAGAACAAGATAAGTAATGTATGTAGACAGTGACTGCACCAGCAGAATAGTGAGTGCAGCTCCGGAGTATAATACAGGATGTAACTCAGGATCAGTACAGGATAAGTAATGTATGTACATAGTGACTCCACCAGCAGAATAGTGAGTGCAGCTCTGGAGTATAATACAGGGTGTAACTCAGGATCAGTACAAGATAAGTAATGTATGTACACAGTGACTGCACCAGCAGAATAGTGAGTGCAGCTCTGGAGTATAATACATGAATTAACTCAGGATCAGTACAAGATAAGTAATGTATGTACACAGTGACTGCACCAGCAGAATAATGAGTGCAGCTCTGGAGTATAATACATGAATTAACTCAGGATCAGTACAAGATAAGTAATGTATGTACACAGTGACTGCACCAGCAGAATAATGAGTGCAGCTCTGGAGTATAATACAGGAATTAACTAAGGATCAGTACAGGATAAGTAATGTATGTACACAGTGATGTCACCAGCAGAATAGTGAGTGCAGCTCTGGAGTATAATACAGGATGTAACTCAGGATCAGTACAGGATAAGTAATGTATGTACACAGTGATTGTACTAGCAGAATAGTGAGTGCAGCTCTGGTGCATAATACAGGATGTAACTCAGGATCAGTACAGGATAAGTAATGTCTGTACACAGTGACTGCACCAGCAGAATAGTGAGTGCAGCTCTGGAGTATAATACAGGATGTAACTCAGGATAAGTACAGGATAAGTAAAGTATGTACACAGTGATTGTACTAGCAGAATAGTGAGTGCAGCTCTGGAGCATAATACAGGATGTAACTCAGGATCAGTACAGGATAAGTGATGTAATGTATGTACACAGTGACTGCACCAGCAGAATAGTGAGTGCAGCTCTGGAGTATAATACAGGATGTAACTCAGGATCAGTACAAGATAAGTAATGTATGTACACAGTGACTGCACCAGCAGAATAGTGAGTGCAGCTCTGGAGTATAATACAGGATGTAACTGAGGATCAGTACAGGATAAGTAATGTATGTACACTGTGACTCCACCAGCAGAATAGTGAGTGCAGCTCTGGAGTATAATACAGGGTGTAACTCAGGATCAGTACAAGATAAGTAATGTATGTGCACAGTGACTGCCCCAGCAGAATAGTGAGTGCAGCTCTGGAGTATAATACAGGATGTAACTCAGGATCAGTACAAGATAAGTAATGTATGTACACAGTGACTGCACCAGCAGAATAATGAGTGCCAGCTCTGGAGTATAATACATGAATTAACTCAGGATCAGTACAAGATAAGTAATGTATGTACACAGTGACTGCACCAGCAGAATAGTGAGTGCAGCTCTGGAGTATAATACAGGAATTAACTCAGGATCAGTACAGGATAAGTAATATGTACACAATGATGTCACCAGCAGAATAGTGAGTGCAGCTCTGGAGTATAATACAGGATGTAACTCAGGATCAGTACAAGATAAGTAATGTATGTGCACAGTGACTGCCCCAGCAGAATAGTGAGTGCAGCTCTGGAGTATAATACAGGATGTAACTCAGGATCAGTACAAGATAAGTAATGTATGTACACAGTGACTGCACCAGCAGAATAATGAGTGCAGCTCTGGAGTATAATACATGAATTAACTCAGGATCAGTACAAGATAAGTAATGTATGTACACAGTGACTGCACCAGCAGAATAGTGAGTGCAGCTCTGGAGTATAATACAGGAATTAACTCAGGATCAGTACAGGATAAGTAATATGTACACAATGATGTCACCAGCAGAATAGTGAGTGCAGCTCTGGAGTATAATACAGGATGTAACTCAGGATCAGTACAGGATAAGTAATGTATGTACACAGTGACTGCACCAGCAGATGTAACTGAGGATCAGTATCAGATCTAATATGAAGATAACATTGTGTCCACAGAATGAAATGCACTTTGATGAATCAGTATGTTGAGCTGTTATGTTAAAACACTTTGACTTCTCACCTATTTGAGACCTATGGTCACATAAACAATTCGTCATTGCCAAATAATAAATTCCGCTACATCTAAATCAGGCAATTTTTTTTCAGAATTCACAACAAAAACTCCAGACTTACCATTGGTTGAGGAAAGCTCTTGCGCAGTGACCCACACGTGCTGAAGGATAACTAGGCACAAAACATGGAGCCACCACCAGAAGGACATGGAGGTCATGGTCAGACCCTCCTCTGTTGTGATACAACCAGAAGACTTCTCAAGAGTCCATGATCAGACTCTACCTGAAGTGAACGGTCACCAGTGAGAAGTAGAAGCCCCCCGTCTTAAACTGGCCGCTCACCTGTGGGATCACCCACTGCCCCCTCGTTCACAGTTTTCGTCTCTGATGGATTGTTTGACCAATGAGAACAGAGTCCATGTCTCTTTATTTGCAGGGAGGAGTCAGCAGTGCATTCCCCTCGGAGAGCTCACACCAATATTGATCCAAAAAAGCCTCACAGGCTTTGGAGAATTTGGAGATGTCACCGGAGCGTCAATGGATTTTAGGAAAAGTTACATAAGAGGAACCCAAGAGTGGAAGCCAGAAATCTCCAACATAATGACACAGTATATGTGACCATTCATTCATGTATTTTGTGTTCGGGTTTGCACCTTGTTGATGTTAACCCCTTTCTGACCGGGTACATTTTCAGTTTTTTTTTTTTGGTCTTTTTTAGTATGTGTCATAATCTTTTTCACTTTGACCTTTATTTTGTTATTTTTATTTTAATATTAGTATTTATTTTTTTATTATCTCCTCTTTTCATAACAGTCATTTCATTATATGGAATGTATGGGTTATGGTGGCTGGGGGCGGGGCTAGAAGCTGCTTTTTAATAAAATTTGTGTTATTTTTATTATTTTACACTGTAAACAACACTGTTAACGTTACAAATTTTCTCGTAGATTCGTACAGAATTGGGGAATTCTGTATAGGCACAGACGGGCTTATAGCAGGCTAAGTGACGATAGCCCCAGTAAGGTTTTTTCAAGGCATTAAAGGGGATAACTTCCAGGAACTAGGGTATAACTGCCACACTCACACTGGTTATTGTATGGGCACAGAGGCAACGTTCGCACTACTCTACTGCCTTTACAATGCCAATCAAGTGAAGGGAAAGTGAGTAAAGCAGAAAGACGGCCATGCACATTAGACAGTTATCAGATGAGAACAGCTTTCTGTGCTGAACCCCTCATGCACATGGCTGTCCTGCTGAGCATGCATGTGTTCTAAGCAGGAGGAGGAAGATGCTGGTTTATTTCCCTGAGAACAAAAGCATTGGGCATGTTGAAATACAATTGCCTGATACGTATCTTCCCCAACATCTGACGCCAGATCTGGAGACATTCGTCCAAAATACCTCTAACGTGGATGGCCATCTTAAAGGGGTATTCCCATCTCAGGCATTGATGGCGTATCAGTAGGATGTGCCACCAATGTCAGATAGGTGAGGGTCCTGCTCCTATCTCCAGAATGAAGTGAAAGCCTCCAGAAGTGAAAGAGGGTGCATCGTGGTCTGGCAGTAGTGGACTCTTCCATCTAGATAGTGCCCGGACCGGCTGTGCGGACTCATGGGGAGAAGAGTCAGGGTCTGTGGACAGAAAATGAATGTCTCATTATGAATAGGAATGGAATCTCTGGTCATCGGGAGGTCAAAGACTAAGGCGAAGGGGCAGATAACGTCATATACGTCCGACTGTAGGGGCGACGAACTGCACGTAACCCTTCATTGACGTGTGGTTAATCAATGATCCATAGGTGATCTCACCCAGTCTAACCCTTCCCCTCTCATATAGAATCATTCAGCTACATGTAGTCTCAAAAATCTAACAATGTTGCAATTTTTTGCAACAGTCTCGATCTAAATCTTACAATATCAGGTTGTGATTTTAGATGATATTACAATAGACTTTCAATTTACCTTGATAATGTGCAAATAATTGTATGGGAGGAGTTACTGAGGTTATTTACACACCAGGCCATAATATAGCGCCATATAGTGCAAAAAACTGTATCCGATCCCTTCAGGGAAATCCTTTCCAAGTACCATCACCACCTCCTCAGGCAGAGAAAATAAAAAGGGATCTGTTACCAGAGTAGGTGCAATCTATAGGCCTCCAGGGCAATCTGAAGAGCATGACATTATGCTGGTGGATGAGATTACCCAAATGGCAGTAAAGGGAGATACTGTAGTTATGGGAGACTTCAACATGCCGGATGTTGATTGGAATATCCCTTGTGCGTCCACATGCAAAAGTAGGAACATAGTAGAGGCCCTGACGGGTATGTCCCTAAAACAGTTGGTGAAAGCGCCAACTAGAGGTGAAAATATCCTAGATCTAGTATTTACAAATGGGGATCTGGTATCTGAGGTGAAGGTGGGAGAAAATCTGGGTTCCAGTGACCACCAATGTTTGTGGTTCGAAGTCCAAACTGACTGTGAGAAATCCCATTCTGCAACCAAAGTATTGGATTTTACGAAGACCAAGTTTGAGGTGATGGGAGAATATGTAAAGAAAGAATTAAAAGGGTGGGATAAAACAGCAAGAGCGAGTGCTCAGTGGAAGGCATTTAAAGAAGTCCTCTTAAAGGCAACTAGACTATATGTTAGACAAATTAGCAAAAGGAAAAGAAAGAGAAATCCACTATGGTTTACTAGAGAGGTAAGAGCTATAGTGAATGATAAAAAGTCTGCCTATAAGAGGTATAAAGAGTCTGGAAGTGGAGCGGACAGAGAAGTTTATAAAATTATACAGAAGAAGACAAAACAGAGTATTAATGCTGCTAAAGCTTCAAAGGAGGAAGAAATGGCCAAATCTGTTAAGGAGGGAAATAAAACCTTCTTCAGATATATTAGTGACAGGAAGAAGAAAAACTGCAGCATTACAAAACTTAGCAATGGAAAAAATCTGTATATAGATGGGGATAAGACGGTCGCTGATCATCTGAATAACTACTTCTGCTCAGTTTTTTCAGATGGCGACTTTCATAATCAGAACATGGCTGGACATAGCATTGCCCCTAGTTGTAAAGTCTTAGCCCCAGTGTTTTCAGAGGCCGATGTTCTACAGGAACTTGTCCGGCTAAAGTTAAATAAGGCAATGGGTCCAGATGGCATCCACCCCAGAGTTCTTAAAGAACTCCGATCTGTGATTGTTGGCCCCCTGACTGATCTGGATAATCAGTCCCTTCTTACAGGAGATGTTCCTGATGATTGGAGAATGGCTAATGTTGTACCCATTCACAAGAAGGGTAGTAGAGAAGAAGCTAGTAACTATAGGCCAGTCAGCCTGACATCTGTAGTGGTAAAAATGATGGAGACTCTACTAAAAAAGAAGATAATTGACCATCTAACAATAAACAACTTGATGGACCCAAACCAGCATGGCTTTACTGAGGGCCGATCATGTCAGACTAATCTCATTGATTTCTTTGACTATGTAACTAAAGTGCTGGATGAAGGTGGTGCTGTGGATGTCGCCTACCTGGATTTCAGTAAAGCTTTCGATACGGTTCCCCATAAAGAGCTGATAGAGAAGTTATCAAAAATTGGACTTAACCCCTGGATAGTTCAGTGGATCTGCAGTTGGCTGAAGGACAGATACCAGAGGGTTGTTGTTAATGGAGTGTATTCTGAGGAGAGGCTGGTTACAAGTGGGGGCCACAGGGATCTGTTCTGGGTCCTGTTCTGTTTAACATGTTTGTAAGTGACATAAGGGACGGCTTGGTAGGGAAGGTTTGCTTGTTTGCTGATGACACAAAAGCGTGTAATAGGGTTGATATTCCAGGAGGTGTCGGTAATATGGAGAATGATTTATCTTTATTAGATAAGTGGTCAAAACAATGGAAACTTCAGTTCAATGTTTCCAAATGTAAAATAATGCACTTGGGGAGAAGAAATCCTCTATCTGAGTATCGTATTGGCAGTTCTGTGCTAACAAAGACCTCAGAAGAGAAGGATTTGGGGGTAGTCATCTCTGACAGCCTCAAAATGAGTAACCAATGCAGCCAGGCGGTGGGAAAGCAAATCGTATGCTTGGCTGCATAGCTAGAGGTATAAGAAGCAGAAAGAGGGAGATTGTGATCCCTCTGTATAGAGCTCTAGTGAGACCACATCTGGAATACTGGGTTCAATTCTGGAGACCTCACCTGCAAAAGGATATTGCTAAAATAGAACGGGTCCAAAGAAGAGCTACAAAAATGGTGGAAGGTCTAAAACATAGAACTTATCAAGAAAGACTCCGAGTTCTTAATATGTATAGTCTGGAGCAAAGAAGAGAAAGGGGGGACATGATTGAAACCTTTAAATATGTTAAAGGACTGAATAAAGTTCAGGAGGGAAGTGTTATTAATAAGAAACAGAACACAAGAACAAGGGGGCACAATCTGAGGTTAGTTGGGGGAAAATCAAGAACAACATTAGAAAATATTATTTCACTGAAAGAGTAGTAGAAGCTTGGAACAAACTTCCAGCAGAGGTGGTTGATAAATCCACAGTAACTGAATTTAAACATGCCTGAGATAAACATGTATCTATCCTAAGATAACAATAAAGGAATAATAAAAGGGCAGACTAGATGGACCAGGTGGTCTTTTTCTGCCGTCAATCTTCTATGTTTCTATGTTTCTATGAGAGTTCCATAGTCTCACTGCTCTTACCGTAAAGAATCCTCTTCTATGTTTATGTAGAAACCTTCTTTCCTCCAGGCGCAGAGGATGTCCCCTCGTCACAGTCACAGTCCTCGGGATAAATAGATGATGGGAGAGATCTCTGTACTGACCCCTGATATATTTATACATAGTTATTACATCTCCCCTCAGTCGTCCCTAATTTTGATAATCTTTCTGGGTCCTGTAGTCCACCCATTCCAGTTATGACTTTAGTTGCCCTCCTCTGAACCCTCTCCAGCTCTGCTATGTCTGCCTTGTTCACAGGAGCCCAGAACTGTACACAGTCCTCCATGTGTGGTCTGACTAGTGATGTGTAAAGTGGCAGGACTATGTTCTCATCACCGCCATCTATGCCTCTTTTGATGCAACCCATTATCTTATTGGCCTTGGCAGCAGCTGTCTGACACTGGTTTCTGCAGCTTAGTTTGTTGTTCACTAAAATTCCTAGGTCCTTTTCCATGTCAGAGTTACCCAATGTTTTACCATTTAGTATGTACTGGTGACTTGCATTATTCCTTCCCATATGCATAACCTTATAATTGTCAGTGTTAAACCTCATCTGCCACTTCTCTGCCCAAGCCTCCAGTCTATCCAGATCCATCTATAGCAGTGTACTGTCCTCTGTAGTATATATACAGTGTACTGTCCTCTGTAGTATATATACAGTATACTGTCCTCTGTAGTATATATACAGTGTACTGTCCTCTGTAGTATATATACAGTGTACTGTCCTCTGTAGTATATATACAGTATACTGTCCTCTGTAGTATATATACAGTATACTGTCCTCTGTAGTATATATACAGTGTACTGTCCTCTGTAGTATATATACAGTATACTGGCCTCTGTAGTACATATACAGTATACTGTCCTCTGCAGTATATACACAGTATACTGTCCTCTGTAGTATATATACAGTATACTGTCCTCTGTAGTATATATACAGTATACTGTCCTCTGTAGTATATATATATACAGTATACTGTCCTCTGCAGTATATACACAGTATACTGTCCTCTGTAGTATATATACAGTATACTGTCCTCTGTAGTATATATACAGTATACTGTCCTCTGTAGTATATATAGTGTACTGTCCTCTGTAGTATATATACAGTATACTGTCCTCTGTAGTATATATACAGTACCCTGTCCTCTGTAGTATATATACAGTATACTGTCCTCTGTAGTATATATACAGTATACTGTCCTCTGTAGTATATATACAGTATACTGTCCTCTGTAGTATATATACAGTGTACTGTCCTCTGTAGTATATATACAGTATGCTGTCCTCTGTAGTATATATACAGTATACTGTCCTCTGTAGTATATATACAGTATACTGTCCTCTGTAGTATGTATGCAGTATACTGTCCTCTGTAGTATGTACAGTATGCAGTATACTGTCCTCTGTAGTATGTATGCAGTATACTGTCCTCTGTAGTATGTATAGTATGCAGTATACTGTTTTCTGTAGTATATATACAGTACCCTGTCCTCTGTAGTATATATACAGTATACTGTCCTCTGTAGTATATATACAGTATACTGTCCTCTGTAGTATATACACAGTGTACTGTCCTCTCCTGTGTTAATTACTTTACACAGTTTAGTGTCATCTTCAGAAATTGATATTTTACTGTGCAAGCCTTCTACAAGATCATTAATAAATATATTGAAGAGAATAGGACCCAATACTGACCCCTGTGGTACCCCACTAGTGACAGTGACCCAATCTGAGTATGTACCATTAATAACCACCCTCTGTTTTCTATCACTGAGCCAGTTACTTACCCACATACAGACATTTTCTCCCAGTCCAGGCATTCTCATTTTATATACTAACTGTATATACTATATATAAGTCTCGACTAAAGAGGTGGAAGGGTGGTTTAAGTTCTTTGGACTGTAGGACCAAAGGTCTGCAAGATATTCCTTCCTCTACAGTCTCAATGGTAGAGGTGGAAGACTGGCTTAGGTAACTTGGACTGTAAGAATATGGGCCTTCAGAATGTTCTTTCTATTGGCAACTCTGACAATTGACTCTATGTCAATAACCGCAGGTTGGTGGCCCTTTAGATCAGGGACCATAACGAGCTGAACTGATTGCATGACCAATATTTCCACTAACAATAGCTTCTCGTCCTCATCAATTCTCATCATTCAATGTCTCCTGATTCTTGTGATGTGGGACGTCTTCTCCTTCTACTGATGTTTGTGGCAACAGGATCCTCAAGAGAACCACAGGCAGAGTTGACCAGAATGTACTCTTTCTTCTTGGTTTTTACACTAACATTAGTGGTGTTTTGGTGATCATCACAGTTGGAGTTAACTCTGTTATCTATGTACTTGATTGTGGTGTCTTCACTCGTAGCTTCTGTATTTACGGTACAGTATATTACTGGTTTGGATGGGAGGTACAATCAGCATTATGTAACCTTTGTATCATTCAATGTAGCTGTCACATGGGTACTGGTCACAGAGGACCATTAACTGGGTCCACCATGCCTTGAGGTTGGGTGTAACTCATTGCCATGCTGGCCAATTGTACCTAATGGTTTGGTGTCACCAACAACCTGGGGTCAACCTGCCCACTTTCCATGACTTCGGCTTTCAATGGTGAAAGACAAACCTGTCCACCTGGGCTCCAGGCCCACCATTTCTGGCCTCCTCTATGACCAGGTGAGGTTTTCTCAATATGCCTTCATTCAAAGCACAATACCACTTGCCATGTCTAACCAAAACAGATGTGAAACATTTGCCACAGCTGTTACACCGAAAAGCTGGGGTCTTGTCATGGTCTTAATCTGGGGTCTTGTGCTGGTGTTACCTTGGGATCTTCTGGATCTCTAGGAGCTTCTATGACCTCCAATTCCATACCCATGGGGGAGTTTATCCCCCTTTGCTCCTCTGGGAAGGTTTTCTACAAGATTTTGGAGGGTGTCTGTGGGAAGTTTTGCCCCTTCATCCAGAAGAACATTTGTGAGGTCAGACCCTGATGTTGGAGGAGAGGCCGGGCTCACAGTCTCTGCTCTGGTGTTGAGGTCAGGACTCTGTGTGGCCGGTCAGTTCTTCCAGACTCCTCCAACCATGTCTTTATGGAGCCTGTGCACTGGGACGCAGTCATGGAGGAACAGAAAAAGGTCTTCCCCAAAACTGTCACCATATAATTGTCCACAATGTGTTGTCTCCCGAAGTACTAAGATTTCCCTTCACTGGAACTAAGGGTCCTAGGCCAAGCCTTAAAACCCCTCATAGCATTAACCCTCCTCCACTGACCCCTGAAGACCGCCCATAACAGTATCCTTCTCCACTGATCTCTGAAGACTCCCCATAGCATTACCCCTCCTCCACCAGACTGTATAGAAGACACAATGCAGTCAGGCAGGTAACGTTCTCCTGGCATCCACCAGACTCGTGCATCAGACGACAGAGAAGAGTGATTGGTCACTGCACAGAAGACACGTCCATGGCTCCAGAGTCCTGTGGTGGTGGCTTTACACATCTCCACCCCACACCTGGCATTGTGCTTGATGATGGAAGACTGGCATGCATGGCATGTTTTTATTGATATATATATATATATATATATATATATATATATATATATATATATACAGTATATATATACATACATACACACACACAGTGCCTTGCCAAAGTATTCTGCCCCCTGGAACTTTTCAACCTTTTGCCACATTTCAGGATTCAAACAAAAAGATAGAACATTTTACATTTTTGGTGAAGAATCAACAACAAGTGGTCACAATTGTGAAGTGGAAGGAAATTTATTGGATCATTTAAACTTTTTTTGTAATAATAAAACTGAAAAGTTGTTCGTGCAAAATTATTCGTCCCCCTTGCATTAATACTTTGCTGCGATTCCAGCTGCGGTCTCTGGGGGGATGTCTCTATCAGTTTTCACATCTAGAGATGAAATTCTTGCCCATTCTTCCTCTTTGAGGTTGGATGGAGACGTTTGTGAACAGCAGTTTTCAGCTCTTTCTACATCTTCTCCATTGGATTCAGGTCTGGACTGTGACTCGGCCGTTCTAAGACCTGGAGACCTTTATTTTTGAACCATTCCATTGTAGATTTTGCTTTATGTTTGGGATCATTGTCTTGTTGGAAGATAAATCTCCGTCCTAGTCTCAGGTCTTTTCATCCAGAATGGTCCTGTATTTGGCTCCATCCATCATCTTCCCTGTCCCTGCTGATGAAAAGCCCAAACCATGATGCTGCCCCCACCATGTCTGACAGTGGGGATGGTGTGTTCAGGGGGATGAGCTGTGCTGCTTTTACACCAAACATATCGTTTTGCATTGTTTCCAAAAGTCTGATTTTGGTTTCCTCTGAGCAGAGCCCCTTCTTCCACATGTTTGGTGTCTCCAGGGCTTGTGGCAAACTGTAAACCAGACTTTTTATGGATATCTGTGAGAAATGGCTTCTTCTTGCCACTCTTCCATAAAGGGCAGATTTGTGAAGTGTTGGACTGATTGTTGTCCTGTGGACAGACTCTCCCACCTCAGCTGTAGATCTCTGCAGTTCATCCAGAGTTGATCATGGGCCTCTTGGCTCCATCTCTGATCAGTCTTCTCCTTGTTTAGAGGGCACGGCCGGGTCTTGGTAGATTTGCAGTGGTCTGATACTCCTTCCAGTACAATATGACGCTTGCACAGTGCTCCTTGGGATGTTTAAAGCTTGGGAAATCTTTTGGTATCCAAATCCAGCTTTAAACTTCTCCACAACAGTATCAGGGACCTGCCTGGTGTGTTCCTTGGTCTTCATGATGCAGAACCCTGAGACTATCACAGAGCAGGTGCATTTATACGGAGACTTGATTACACACAGGTGGATTCTATTTCTCTTCATCAGTCATTTAGGACGACATTGGATCATTCAGAGATCAGAGATCAACTTCTGGAGCACTGGCGTAACTATAGGGGTCGCAGTGGTAGCAGTTGTGACCGGGCCCCTAAGCTAGGGGGGCCCAGAGGTGCTGTACTTTTCCCTTTATAAGATGCAGTGCATCTTATAAAGGGAATACTAGTGAGCGCTTCCATAATGGAAGCGCTCGCTAGTATGCAGGAGGAGGGGGAGTGAAGCGCTGGTAGCGCTCACTTTCTACTAACCTCATGGAGGTGGGGGCTGTGGAGGACTTTGGTTCAGCCTCCGTAGTGGACAGTAGACACTGCAGGAGGTCAGGTGACTGGGAAGAGGTGAGAGCGGGAAGAAACCCAGGACAGGGAGAGGAGCGACACAGGAGAGGTAAGTTTATTTATTTGTTTTATTGTCTGATCTGAGGTCTGATATGGGGGCCAGAAGGGGGGGTCTGATATTGGGGCCAGAAGGGGGGGTCTGATATTGGGGGCCAGAAGGGGGACTGATATGGGGGCCAGAAGGGGGGTCTGATTAGGGGCTTGAAGAGTCTGAAGGGGGGTCTGAAGGGTCTGACTGGGGGTCTAGAGAGGTCTAATGGGGGTCTGGAGGTCTATTAGGATCAGATATGGGGGTTTTGAGGTCTAATAGGGGTCTTATATGGGGGTCTGGAGATGGGGGCGGGGGTCTCACCTGGGGTTTGATATGGGGATCTGATCTGAAAGGTAAGGGGGTATTGTTTTTCTGTGTGCTACCAGTATTTTCAGGGGGACTGTTTTTGCAGTATAGTATTGGGGGGGGGGGGGGGCATTGAGAAGGTGAGAGGATGATGGAAAAATAGGAAAGTAAGATGACTGTTTGTTAAACTCTGCAGAGACTGAAAGAAGTCACCATGGCGGTCTGGTCTGACAGGAGAAGAAGAGGAAACAGAACGTCTACATCAGAGAAGAGAAGTCACTGGATGTAAGAGGTACATATGTGGGGCTGTATGACCCTGTATGCTCTGTAGCGCTGTATGAAATGTTTTCCAAGTGTGTCTTTAAAGGGGTTGTCGGTTTTTTTTTTTTTTTTTTTTTGTACGAGCGCTGCCTTCTCTGCTCTGTTTACTGCTTATCACTGCAAATGCTACAGCGAGCAAGTGAACAGAGCAGAGAAAGCAGCTCTCATATGAGCAATGCCCTCTCTTCAAACAGCTGATCGTCGAGGGTGCTGGAAGACCTTGGCCGATGTGATATTAATGACCGATCCTGAGGAGAGGTCATCAGTAGTAAAAAGAGGACAACCCCTTTAACAGTAGGACTGGAGGGAAGGAGTTAGGTTGAGAATTTGGCATGGGGGGGGCCCTTTCAGTATTTGCCTTGGGCAGCAGAAAAGCTAGATGCACCAGCGCTTAGTGAGGAAGGGACTGAACTGTTGCACCATGAGCCTTTAGCTACAGCCCTGTTCTGGAGTGAAAGTAAATGGGCCGAATAATTTTGCACGCCCCACTTTTCAGTTTTATTATTACAAAAACAGTTTAAATGATCCAATACATTTCCTTCCACTTCACAATTGTGACCACTTGTTGTTGTTTCTTCACCAAAAATGTAAAATGTTATATCTTTTTGTTTGAAGCCTGAAATGTGGCAAAAGGTTGAAAAGTTCCAGGGGGCTGAATACTTTCGCAAGGCACTGTATATTATTGATCGCCCCGTATTATGTCTGTTGCTCCTGTTCTGGTTGAGAAGAAAAAACCTTAAAGGGTTATTCTCATTTTAGACAATGGGGGCATATCGCTAGGATATGCCCCCATTGTCTTATAGGTGCGGGTCCCACCGCTGGGACCCGCACCTATTTCCAGAACGGAGCCCCCGAACTGAATGAGGGCACACTGCGCATGCGCAGCCGCCCTCCATTCATTTCTATGGGGCCACCGAAAATAGCCGAGCGCTGGCTCGGCTACTTCCGTCAGCTCCATAGAAATGAATGGGAGCGCACCGCGCATGCACGGCCCGGCTCCCATTCATTTCTATGAGCGGCGCAGGGAGCTGCGCCTGGTGGTGGCCGGACCCCAGGAAACCTGGGGTCCTCCAGGCGCAGCGCTCCCCGCTCCGTTCTGGATATAGGTGCGGGTCCCAGAGGTGGGACCCGCACCTATAAGACAATGGGGGCATATCCTAGCGATATGCCCCCATTGTCTAAGATGAGAATACCCCTTTAATTCCTGCAGCCAACAGAAAAAAAAAATCCTTGCTTGGGGACATAAATCTAAAATGACAGGTCATCCTGGGGACTGCAAGACGTTGGACGTGATTTCTAAACACTATTGGTGGCTTATTCTTTCCCGAGGCATCCTTGACTATGTAGCCTCCTGTGCCATATGAGCACTAGTGTTGATCGAGCACCCGAGCATAATGGAAGTCAATGGGAGAACCCGAGCACTAAACCAGGCACCCCCTGCTCTGAAGAGGGGAGGGCGTCTGGTTCATAGGGAAAGGTGAGAAAATGGTGGAAACACCACTGAAAGTGTTTGGGAACAGCATGGGGAGGATGTCTGGATGTATCTTGGACTCCAAAGTCGCTGCTATTAACGATGTTGTCCGAGTATTACACCACTTTTAATGGCACAAAAAAATAGCGATGGATGTCAGGTATATAGGATACAGTAACATTATAATGCAGACGCAACACAGGTAGTGTGGCCTTGATTAACGGCAGAAAAAAATAGCAACGGATGTCAGGTATATAGGATACAGACACGTTTTAATGCACATGCTGCGCAGGTGGTGCTTAGGTCAGGCAACCTTGCACAATTTTCGACCCTCCCAAAAAAAAAAAAAAAAAATTTCTGCCAGATATAATAGCCCTTAAAAGGGCTTTTGGGTCTTTTCAACAAAAAACTAGCCAATTTCTATCCCTACACTATCTGTCCCTCTTTGCAGCAGCTCTTCCTGACTCGGTCTGAGCCGGGTCACGTGTCACCGGGTGCTATATAGCACCCGATGACGCGTTCCCGGCCAGCCAATCAGTGTAATGCCAGTAGCCAACATGGCTACGACATTACAGTGAATGCCAGCACCTCGCCTCATGCTAATTGGCTAATTAGCGTGCTGGGAGGGGACTCGAGCATGGTGCTCGACCACATGCGGTGTTCGGCTGAACACCGTGTGGTCCCGAGTGCCGCCATGCTCAAGCATGCTCGCTCAACACTAATGAGCACATAAGAACACCCTTTGCGGATCTTCTCCCTTTTGCCTATTCCGGATTCTCTATGGCAACATATCACAATTCTCTTCGTCACAGATCTGTCTCCGTCCTCCGTTTGTTCTGTCTTCTGGGTAGTTGTGGACCGTTTCTCCAAAATGGCTATTTTTTTGCCTGTGACTGGCCTTCCTACTGCTCTCTACCTCACTGACACATTTAGCAACTACATTTCCCCTCAGCATGGTTTGCCCCAGTCTCTGATCGGAAAGTTCAAGTCACGTCCAGGTTCTAGAGGTTTCTCTTTAGACTTCTGAATGTCAAGTTGGAGTTATCTTCAGCATTTCATCATCAGTCCAATGGGCAGGTATTAACCAAGTGTTGGAGAATTATCTATGCCATTTTATCTCTTCTCGCCATGATAACTGGGTACTTTTGCTTCACTTGGCCAAATTATACTAACCACTTGGGCAACTCTACCAATAATTCTCCATTCTACAACATCTGCCGATTCCTGTTCCAGGAAGGTTCCTGGTGCCGGCTGCTGACTTTACCCTCAAGAAGAGAAAGTCTGGTTATTCTCTAGAAACATCTATTTCAGATGCCATCCTACAAGTTTGCTCCTCAACTCTTGGGTCATTTCGAGGTTTAGAAACAGATGAACCCTGTCTGCTACAAATTACGTCATCCACCTTCTCTGTGTCTTCCCAATTCCTTCCACATTGCCCATCCTAAGCCCCTGGTCCAGGATTCTAGTCTCTGCTCCTATGCCAGCTGGTCCTGAGGATGAGTTTGAGATGAAGAACATCCTTGATTTCAAGAAGGTTGGGAGGAAAATATTGGTGTATTGAAAGGGATTTGGTTCTGAGGAGAAATCTTGACAGCCTGCCGAGAACATCAATGCACAAGCTCTTCTCAGAAGGTTTCATCTAAAAAAAATAAAATACCAGCACCATTCTCCTGCTGGTAATACTGGCAAGGCTGGTGGTTTACCAGCCAGGTGGCAACCCTAGGGATGAGGTGTCTCAGAAAGGGATGTTATGCCTCATGAAATGGGGGCAGGGCTGGGCAGTAGGGCAGAGGCATAGTAAGAGTTGAAAAGTCATTGATCAAGAATCCCCACTCCCCCAGGGTGAGTGTCTGCATGATGTGTATCTGGCTTAGGAAACTCAAAACTGGTGTAAATGACACCAGAAATTTCATATCTTGGAACATGGACCTCTTAGCATGGCCAAAATTACTTCAAGGCTTGAACCTCTAATCTTGGCGCATCGTTATACGTCAGTCCTAACATAATCCCCCCCTTGTTGTGTGATGTATGTATGATGCTCCCGGGACACATGTTCAATGACTCATAGGCCCCCATGATACTGATGGACAGTAAGAGCGCGCTATTAGCCTCCATCGGGTGGTATCTGACTTTTTACAGCATGTAGTAGAGCAGCGCCTTACACAGAGCCTTATATTTTGAGGGTTAGAAATGTCGGATGATGTGTATGTAATGTGTGTACATATGCTGTATATGTAGTGTGGGTGTGTGTGTGGATGATGGATATGTAGTGTGGGTGTATGCATACCTGCCAACGGTCCTAGATCCAGGGGGACAGTCACGGGTTTCAGGACGGCTGTTTTATGTCTCGATTTCACATACAGCTGCATGCAGTGGTGTCACAGGAGCGATGCACTGACATCACAGGACTGATGTGCTCTGTTCATCAGGGGAACGGGCAAGGCGAGTATTATGATCTTATTTAATTAACGCTACAGGGGCTTCACCACTATAAGGAGGGCAGCACACCTCAGCTGCTGCAGAACCTCATACTACACACCTCAGCTGCTGCAGAACCTCATCATACACACCTCGGCTGCTGCAGAACCTTATCATACAGACCTCAGCTGCTGCAGAACCTCCTAATACAGAGTTTGGTGAGGATGCGAGCGCTGTAATGTGTTGACAAGATTGCTGGCATGGCTTTTATCCCCTCACCTGTAGCTTTGTGGCCCCCATATTACATACACAGCCCCCAGACCTCCTGAATGACATAATTTTTAAATAGGGTCAATACACTGACATACCTCACAACTTTTGAAAATTGCAAAGAGGGACAATGTGTGCCCTGCGCATCATGGCAGTTTTTTTCATACTAGGCCACACCTCTAACTCCGCCCAAAGCATAATTTCTGGAGACCCTGCGGCAATTTTAATTCTTGCGCTTCATTGTCCATATAAATATTAGCACATAAATCATCAGATTATAGATATTTTAAGGTCCAAATTACACCAAATAATGAAGTTCTGATCTAATTTATAGGTATATACACTTTAGTAAGGAGCAATTTAGTAAATTTATTAATGCACATTTATGCAATAATCCTCCAGGTCAAAAAGAGGGACATTTAAGGAGTAAAAAGGGACAGAGGGACATGAGTCAAAAAGAGGGACTGTCCCTCCAAAAGAGGGACACTTGGGAGGTATGCACTGATAATATTACTTATTTTTTTCTGTTTCTGGATAATATATGTATTTCTACTCTACATTATACTGCGCATTTCCACTTTCGGCCACTAGATGGCGAGCGCTCAGCGCAGACAGGAAGTGACCGCTCGGTCGCCATGGTAACCGAGGCTAAACAGGCTGTGCGGCCTGGCGGTACCGGAGCCCGGGGATGGAGACACGGAGCCGGGCCTGAGGGAGCGGGGCATGGAGCAGAGCTTCGTGGAGGCCGTGGCGTCGTCCCTGGTCAGGGAGTTCCTCAGCAGGAAGGTAGGGCTGACGTGTAGGGATGACCGCAGCTGGGCGAGAACTACAGCTCCCATCATCTTCTGAAGCCATAGCATGTGAGGACATGCTGGGAGTTGTAGTTTTACCCAAACTGGGCAAATGCAGGCTGCAGAGCACTGCTTTATATAGATGTATATGTGTATTAGGTGTCACCCTAGAGTGCTAGCTCTTGGGTACCTGTCATGGCCGCCACATGTCGCCAGATCCTTGCAGCGGACGCAGATTTCTCATATACATGTTTCTAGTTTATAATTGGCGCAAGTCGTTTCTTTTCTTTTTTTTTTTTATCTGCCCCCAAGCATGCTAGAAACATGCAACTGGTCTTGTTTGAAAGCTGACAGTCCAGGCTTTCATACAAGACCAATGTTTATACTTTCACTTTTAGCTGCCTTCACAGCATCCCGATTTTTAACAGTGATTTCTCCTCTGTTGCTTGGACTTTAGCTATCATTGCTGTTATGAAAGCTGGGAATGTCTGCTTTCAAACATGACCAGTTGCATGTTTCTATCTGCTACCATTCAGGAGATAGCAGCGTCGTCTCCCCCTGCCCCCCGGAGCGTCGTCTCCCCCTGCCCCCCGGAGCGTCGTCTCCCCCTGCCCCCCGGAGCGTCGTCTCCCCCTGCCCCCCGGAGCGTCGTCTCCCCCTGCCCCCCGGAGTGTCGTCTCCCCCTGCCCCCCGATGGTGGACGCCCCCTCTCCCCAAAAGGATGATGCCCCCTGCCCCCTAAAGGCTGTTGACCCCTGCCCCACAAGGGTCAGTGCCCCTCAGTGGCCCCCGTATTACATGGGAGCCCCCTGCCCCCCAGTGTCGACAACCCCTGCCCCCTGACCGTCGGTGTGTCATTTCTTACCCTGTAAATGCTTCTCGCCCTCGGATGTGGTAGGTTATTTGTAGCAGCCGTTCTGTGGGGTGACTTGATGTTTGGGGCGAGTTTCAGAATGACTGTCACTCTCTCACCAAAGGGGTTAAAGAAGACGAGCGCAGCTCTGGAGCTGGAGTTTCCTCGCTCCTCACAAAGCATCAACAATAGGAATGAGCTGAGGAGCGTCCTGCACCTGGAGACCTTATATAAAGAGAATAAGGTAAGTGATGGGGGGTCATCCCTATATAATCCTGACCATAAAACCTCTGCTTGTTGTCATTGAATGAACATATTCTTAGTTACATCCAGAGGCTGAAATCCCCTCCAGATCTGATACTTCTCACAGCTGAGGGTTTGTTACAGTCGGTCCAGATGTTCCTCTGAGGGCCCCAATCTCCCCCGCACTGATACATTGTATCCACTGTCCCTCCAGCATCTCTGATAGTTCAGAAATTCTGGCGCCTTGCTTTATATTAACCCTTTGTTTCGGTCTACATGTCGGATTATCAGAGTTTGTGGATTATAGGACGATGGATTACCAGCTGCGCTCCCACGGAGCGGTAAACGACAGGTTAATGAGCTTGTATTTCTCCGCAGTTGGCCGACAGACCCCTGAAGACCCTCCTCGAGCTCATCACAAAGTATTTTCTCGAAAGTTTTGGGAAAAATAAAAAGTTGAAAATGACGGGAGGCCAAAACACGGAGGCCTCGAAGATATTCATCAGAGGAAATCAGCGGAAGGAGCCGGAGGCCTCCCACCTGGACGTGTACGACCTCTCTGATGAAGACGCCGGCGAGAGCTCTGCCGTGTCCGACTCCAGCGTCACCCACAGGTACAGGCGGCCTCAGATCTGGTTTGCATCTCTCTCAGACATGGTGTTTGGAGACATAGAAAGTAGAGGAGAATCTCCTTCCTAACTGTCTCACCATCACTTAGAAGCAGCCACAGGATAATGGAGGACATTATGTAAAAGTACCGACCTCTACTTTATGTGAATGAAGCACTAGTGCTGACCTCTAACCTGTGCAGTCTCTAGTCTGTGTGTGTTTCTCCTCTGCTCCTCCCCCTCCCCTCTCCATAGACTTGCATTGAAATGTGTAATATGATCCCTCTATTGAAAAATGTTTAAGCAGGGGATTTGGAGAAGAAGTGGTTTTTCTGGAGTTATATATTAATGACCTATCCTCAGGTCCTGGGGGTCGGACTCCCTGCACCCCCGATGATCGGCTGTTTGAAGAGGCCACGTTGAAGGCTGCCGTCTCTTCCTCGACCTGTGACTCCGTGCTCACCTGAGCGGCCCAGCCCTTTCAAACAGCTGACTGTGGGGGTGCTGGGTGTCGGACCCCCGCCGATCTGGTGTTGATGGCCTCTCCTGATGACAGGTCAACAATATTTAATTCCCAGGAAGTCCCTTTAACCCCCTAACTGTTTTGCCCAAGTCCAGCTCGGGCAGTGATAAAAGTAGCTAACTGGAGGGGGGCGGGCTGCTTTAGATGCTGCTACCTCCTCAATGGTAGCAGATAGAAACATGCAACTGGTCTTGTTTGAAAGCTGACAGTCCAGGCTTTCATACAAGACCAAAATGTTTATACTTTCACCTTTAGCTGCCTTCACAGCATCCCGATTTCTAACAGTGATTTCTCCTCTGTTGCTTGGACTTTAGCTATCAGTGCTGTTATTACACGAAAGCTTGGAATGTCTGCTTTCAAACATGACCAGTTGCATGTTTCTATCTGCTACCATTCAGGAGGTAGCAGCATCTAAATCAGCCCTCCCCCTTCCAGTTAGCTACTTTTCACACTACCCGAGCTGGACTCGGGCAAAACAGTTAAGGGGTTAAAGGGGTTCTCCGGGCTTTTAATATTGATGACCAAACCCCTCTAAGCTTGATTTCCTTTAATCACATACGTCTTACAGGAGCGGCAGCGATAAGCCATCATATTATCATAAGGAGCGACCCAAAGGTACAAGTGAAGACTACACGAAATCCGAGAACAGCACAGAAAACCGCAGCACGTACAAAGACGAAGCAGATCTAACAAGAGAGGTGAAGAGGGAGACGTCCAGGGCGCAGGAAGGTCCGGCCGAGGGTCAGAGGCCAAAATCTAGCCGGATCGTACGAGGGATGATGTCTGGTCCGATTGCCAGTGTCCAGGAGGTGAGTGTCGCCAGACACAGGGGCTGTGAAGCTGTTTCTGAAATTATCTGTACCTGGGAAAGCTGGGTGACAACCAAAATGGCCGCCGTAAGCGCTCGCACTCAGAGTGTCACATCTCCATAGCTGCTGTTTCTGAATGGAGAAAATGGGACGGTTAGGGCCCATTCACACGACCATCGGCGATCCGTGCCACAAGATACGGCGTGTTGCGGAATGGAGTCACGGATCGGAAGCACCATGAAATGCTTGCGTGGGCTTTAGGGTCCATACCTCCGCCCCGTAAAAGATAAGACACGTCCTATCTTTTACCTTATTGCGGATCGCGGATACATTCAAGTCACCGCGATATAGGGTTCACGTGGCCGGTGCCCGTGCATTGAGGACCACTATATGGTCCACAGCACAGGGCGCACGCGGTCGTGTGAATGAGCCCTTAAGCAGATTTGCTGTTCTTGAGTTTGGGGGCCGCAGTCAGTTGCTTTATGTAAAACCTTCACGTTCTCATTTCTTCCTCAGGAGTCACTGAAGAAGAGGGGGCAGAGACGTTCCTCTGCGTCTTATCAGACGGTCCAAGCCAAAGATGAGCCTCTGATCAATGGTCGAGTAGGAACGACCGAGGAGCCCACAAGCAGCCCCCCGAACCCCGCATTACAACTAGGCAAAGAATTTTCTGCCAAATTATTGATCGCCTCTTCCACTAATTCAGCACCCAAGAGCCCGTCCGTCACTTCTGTTACTAAGCAACAGCCCCTCAGCTCTGCGGGGGAGGGAACAGAGAGCCCGGCGGACGCCTACAGAGACTTCAAGATGAGATTTTCCGTAGGAGCAGAACAAGAAAAACGTCAAAAGCCATCGAAGAGTGAAGGTGTATATGGTTCCAGAAGGTGAGTGCATACTGATCCTGAGTTACATCCTCTATTACACTCCAGAGCTGCACTCACTATTCTGCTGGTGCAGTCACTGTGTCCATACATTACTTATCCTGTACTGATCCTGAGTTATATCCTGTATTATACTCCAGAGCTGCACTCACTATTCTGCTGGTGCAGTCACTGTGTCCATACATTACTTATCCTGTACTGATCCTGAGTTATATCCTGTATTATACTCCAGAGCTGTACTCACTATTCTGCTGGTGCAGTCACTGTGTACATACATTACTTATCCTGTACTGATCCTGAGTTACATCCTGTATTATACTCCAGAGCTGCACTCACTATTCTGCTGGTGCAGTCACTGTGTACATACATTACTTATCCTGTACTGATCCTGAGTTATATCCTGTATTATACTCCAGAGCTGCACTCACTATTCTGCTGGAGTAGTCACTCTGTACATACATTACTTATCCTGTACTGATCCTCAGTTACATCCTGTATTATACTCCAGAGCTGCACTCACTATTCTGCTGGTGCAGTCACTGTGTACATACATTACTTATCCTGTACTGATCCTGAGTTACATCCAGTATTATACTCCAGAGCTGCACTCACTATTCTGCTGGTGCAGTCACTGTGTACATACATTACTTATCCTGTACTGATCCTGAGTTACATCCTGTATTATACTCCAGAGCTGCACTCACTATTCTGCTGGAGTAGTCACTCTGTACATACATTTCTTATCCTGTACTGATCCTGAGTTATATCCTGTATTATACTCCAGAGCTGCACTCACTATTCTGCTGGTGCAGTCACTCTGTACATACATTACTTATCCTGTACTGATCCTGAGCTACATCCTGTATTATATTCCAGAGCTGCACTCACTATTCTGCTGGTACAGTCACTGTGTACATACATTACTTATCCTGTACTGATCCTGAGTTACATCCTGTATTATACTCCAGAGCTGCACTCACTATTCTGCTGGTGCAGTCACTGTGTACATACATTACTTATCCTGTACTGATCCTGAGTTACATCCTGTATTATACTCCAGAGCTGCACTCACCATTCTGCTGGTGCAGTCACTGTGTACATACATTACTTATCCTGTACTGATCCTGAGTTACATCCTGTATTATACTCCAGAGCTGCACTCACTATTCTGCTGGTGCAGTCACTATGTACAGTCATGGCCAAAAGTTTTGAGAATGATACAAATATTAATTTTTACAAAGTCTACTGCTTCAGTTTTTATAATGACAATTTGCATATACTCCAGAATGTTATAAAGAGTGATCAGCTTAACAGCAATTACTTGTAAAGTCAATATTTGCCTAGAAAATGAACTTTATCCCCCAAAACACATTTCAACATCATTGCAGCCCTGCCTTAAAAGGACCAGCTAACATCGTTTCAGTGATTGCTCCATTAACACAGGTGTGGGTGTTGATGAGGACAGGGCTGGAGATCAATCTGTCATGATTAAGTAAGAATGACACCACTGGACATTTTAAAAGGAGGCTGGTGCTTGGCATCATTGTTTCTCTTCTGTTAACCATGGTTATCTCTAAAGAAACACGTGCAGTCATCATTTCACTGCACAAAAATGGCCTAACAGGGAAGAGTATCGCAGCTAGAAAGATTGCACCTCAGTCAACAATCTATCGCATCATCAAGAACTTCAAGGAGAGAGGTTCCATTGTTGCCAAAAAGGCTCCATGGTGCTCAAGAAAGACCAGCAAGCGCCAGGACCGTCTCTTAAAAGTGTTTCAGCTGCGGGATCGGGCTACCAGCAGTGCAGAGCTTGCTCAGGAATGGCAGCAGGCAGGTGTGAGTGCATCTGCACGCACTGTGAGGCAGAGACTCTTGGAGCAAGGCCTGGTCTCAAGGAGGGCAGCAAAGAAGCCACTTCTCTCCAGAAAAAACATCAGGGACAGACTGATATTCTGCAGAAGGTACAGGGAGTGGACTGCTGAGGACTGGGGGAAAGTCATTTTCTCTGATGAATCCCCTTTTCGATTGTTTGGGACATCTGGAAAACAGCTTATTCGGAGAAGACGAGGTGAGCGCTACCACCAGTCTTGTCTCATGCCAACTGTAAAGCATCCTGAAACCATTCATGTGTGGGGTTGCTTCTCAGCCAAGTGAATCGGCTCTCTCACAGTCTTGCCTAAAAACACAGCCATGAATAAAGAATGGCACCAGAATGTCCTCCGAGAGCAACTTCTCCCAACCGTCCAAGAGCAGTTTGGCGATCAACAATGCCTTTTCCAGCATGATGGAGCACCTTGCCATAAAGCAAAGGTGATAACTAAATGGCTCAGGGAACAAAACATAGAGACTTTGGGTCCATGGCCTGGAAACTCCCCAGATCTTAATCCCATTGAGAACTTGTGGTCAATCATCAAGAGACGGGTGGACAAACAAAAGCCTACAAATTCTGACAAAATGCAAGCATTGATTGTGCAAGAATGGACTGCTATCAGTCAGGATTTGGTCCAGAAGTTGATTGAGAGCATGCCAGGGAGAATTGCAGAGGTCCTGAAGAAGAAGGGTCAACACTGCAAATATTGACTTGCTGCATTAACTCATTCTAACTGTCAATATAAGCTTTTGTTACTCATAATATGATTGCAATTATATTTCTGTATGAGATAAAAACATCTGACAAACACACATAAAAACCAGAGGGCAGCAGATCATGTGAAAATAGAAGATTTGTGTCATTCTCAAAACTTTTGGCCATGACTGTACACACATTACTTATCCTGTACTGATCCTGAGTTATATCCTGTATTATACTCCAGAGCTGTACTCACTATTCTGCTGGTGCAGTCACTGTGTACACACATTACTTATCCTCTACTGATCCTGAGTTATATCCTGTATTATACTCCAGAGCTGCACTCACTATTCTGCTGGTGCAGTCACTGTGTACATACATTACTTATCCTGTACTGATCCTGAGTTACATCCTGTATTATACTCCAGAGCTGCACTCACTATTCTGCTGGTGTAGTCACTGTGTACATACTTTACTTATCCTGTACTGATCCTGAGTTACATCCTGTATTATACTCCAGAGCTGCACTCACTATTCTGCTGGTGCAGTCACTGTGTACATACATTACTTATCCTGTACTGATCCTGAGTTACATCCTGTATTATGCTCCAGAGCTGCACTCACTATTCTGCTGGTGCAGTCACTGTGTACATACATTACTTATCCTGTACTGATCCTGAGTTACATCCTGTATTATACTCCACAGCTGCACTCACTATTCTGCTGGTGCAGTCACTGTGTACATACAATACTTATCCTCTACTGATCCTGAGTTATATCCTGTATTATACTCCAGAGCTGTACTCACTATTCTGCTGGTGCAGTCACTGTGTACATACATTACTTATCCTCTACTGATCCTGAGTTATATCCTGTATTATACTCCAGAGCTGTACTCACTATTCTGCTGGTGCAGTCACTGTGTACATACATTACTTATCCTGTACTGATCCTGAGTTACATCCTGTATTATACTCCAGAGCTGCACTCACTATTCTGCTGGTGCAGTCACTGTGTACATACATTACTTATCCTGTACTAATCCTGAGTTACATCCTGTATTATACTCCAGAGCTGCACTCACTATTCTGCTGGTGCAGTCACTGTGTACATACATTACTTATCCTGTACTGATCCTGAGTTATATCCTGTATTATACTCCAGAGCTGTACTCACTATTCTGCTGGTGCAGTCACTGTGTACACACATTACTTATCCTCTACTGATCCTGAGTTATATCCTGTATTATACTCCAGAGCTGTACTCACTATTCTGCTGGTGCAGTCACTGTGTACACACATTACTTATCCTCTACTGATCCTGAGTTATATCCTGTATTATACTCCAGAGCTGCACTCACTATTCTGCTGGTGCAGTCACTGTGTACATACATTACTTATCCTGTACTGATCCTGAGTTACATCCTGTATTATACTCCAGAGCTGCACTCACTATTCTGCTGGTGTAGTCACTGTGTACATACATTACTTATCCTGTACTGATCCTGAGTTACATCCTGTATTATACTCCAGAGCTGCACTCACTATTCTGCTGGTGCAGTCACTGTGTACATACATTACTTATCCTGTACTGATCCTGAGTTACATCCTGTATTATACTCCAGAGCTGCACTCACTATTCTGCTGGTGCAGTCACTGTGTACATACATTACTTATCCTGTACTGATCCTGAGTTACATCCTGTATTATGCTCCAGAGCTGCACTCACTATTCTGCTGGTGCAGTCACTGTGCACATACATTACTTATCCTGTACTGATCCTGAGTTACATCCTGTATTATACTCCAGAGCTGCACTCACTATTCTGCTGGTGCAGTCACTGTGTACATACAATACTTATCCTGTACTGATCCTGAGTTATATCCTGTATTATACTCCAGAGCTGTACTCACTATTCTGCTGGTGCAGTCACTGTGTACATACATTACTTATCCTCTACTGATCCTGAGTTATATCCTGTATTATACTCCAGAGCTGCACTCACTATTCTGCTGGTGCAGTCACTGTGTACATACATTACTTATCCTGTACTGATCCTGAGTTACATCCTGTATTATACTCCAGAGCTGCACTCACTATTCTGCTGGTGTAGTCACTGTGTACATACATTACTTATCCTGTACTGATCCTGAGTTACATCCTGTATTATACCCCAGAGCTGCACTCACTATTCTGCTGGTGCAGTCACTGTGTACATACATTACTTATCCTGTACTGATCCTGAGTTACATCCTGTATTATACTCCAGAGCTGCACTCACTATTCTGCTGGTGCAGTCACTGTGTACATACATTACTTATCCTGTACTGATCCTGAGTTACATCCTGTATTATACCCCAGAGCTGCACTCACTATTCTGCTGGTGCAGTCACTATGTACATACATTACTGATCCTGTACCGATTCTGAGTTACATCCTGTATTATACTCCAGAGCTGCACTCACTATTCTGCTGGTGCAGTCACTGTGTACATACATTACTTATCCTGTACTGATCCTGAGTTACATCCTGTATTATACCCCAGAGCTGCACTCACTATTCTGCTGGTGCAGTCACTGTGTACATACATTACTTATCCTGTACTGATCCTGAGTTACATCCTGTATTATACTCCAGAGCTGTACTCACTATTCTGCTGGTGCAGTCACTGTGTACATACATTACTGATCCTGTACCGATTCTGAGTTACATCCTGTATTATACTCCAGAGCTGCACTCACTATTCTGCTGGTGCAGTCACTGTGTACATACATTACTTATCCTGTACTGATCCTGAGTTACATCCTGTATTATACCCCAGAGCTGCACTCACTATTCTGCTGGTGCAGTCACTATGTACATACATTACTGATCCTGTACCGATTCTGAGTTACATCCTGTATTATACTCCAGAGCTGCACTCACTATTCTGCTGCTGGACCAGTCCTGTATGGAGACTTATTGGCAATTCTCTATGGGAAATGAATATACAATGAGATATCTCCCAAGAAAGAGAACCATCTCACCAGCGCCACCTCTTGGAAGAGTTAAGATCTGACTTTCCAACAAGCCTTGGGGTTTGATAAGAGAATATATTCAGAACCAGATCTCCATCCGTACAGTGAGCCTGCCAGAATCCTACTCCATACTGACGAGGGGCAGGCACCCCTAAACAGCTGTCTACAGATAAATATCTGGCTTGCCTATATTTCCTTGTCAAATCCCAAGGCTTCTTGGTAGGTTGGTAGGTTGGGTCTTGACTTGTAGGCATCCACTTCCAATAGGTGGCGCCGGTGAGCTGGTTCTAGGAGATACTTCCAGGCTTATATCTAATCCATCATATGGGGTTGTACATATTGTGCAATCCTTAATTGGCAACTAGGTGTCACCACTTGCTCATAGATGAAATACATGGTTTTGTGTGTCTTTAGGACGCTGTTACACATTGCAGCGTATCCATGGTAACTGCGTGCGGTGTGATACTAATGGCCGCCGTTCACCTGTTCTTGCTGGGAATTACAGGTAGACTGCATTCGGCTACAGAGTTTAATAGAACAGTTTTGGTGAAAGCTGTTCTCTCCAGTAGGTAGCCCCCCAAACTGGTCATGTGATTGAAGGGTCTGCAGCCGATTGGCCATCAATGTCCCGGAGAGCCCCTTTAATTATGACCTCCACATTTTCTGGGTATAATTACAGAGCTGCAGTTTTCTGTGCAGACACCAGGGGGCGGCTCTTACTCAGTTTTCAGTCATTGAGCAGTTTATATACAATGTGCGGTTTATCCTTCGGACGTTGGCCGCTCTTCTGAGGATTGTGAATATTACGGATCACTATCCTGCTGTAGGGTCTCCGCTCCTCCCAGATCCCAGCTGCACCGGTGTAAGCTGTGGCTCCGCTCTGATCACTGGGGGATCATTATGCCTGTCTATATGTGGGTGTTACCATTATACATGTGAGGATCTGGATGACAACCCCAGGGGCAGCTGCGGGCCTATTGGTTGTCAGCCAGCTTTTCCAGGAAGTCCTGAGGGTCCAGCTGTTGATAGGCCGGTGTATCATTGAGTTCCCTGGGAGCTGTATACATCTGTATGTGTGAGCTCCCCCTGGTGGTGACTGCAGGCAGCCAGAATTAGGATTTGTCATTTATATAGCGCCGTCATATCCTGCAGCGTCGTACAGAGATTGTCGTCAGCCATATTGGTCGCCGCTGCCCATCGCCCCTATGTCCATTAGATGGCGGGCACTGTTCGATCAGTGTCAGTCGCCTGACCATGTACTTCAGGTAAAGCAGCAGGTGCCCCGCCCCCTTCCCCTGCATCATTTCCTTTTCTAACCCCGCCCACGCGTCTGACTTGACAGATATACCACACCCACTTCCCAGTCCTAACCCCGCCCACATGATTATCGTAACATACATTGCCCCTCCCCTTTCTCCTTTGTTCTCCCCTTTTTTCCCTGAGTTGCAAACTGTGCCCCCTCTGGTGGAGTGGCAGACGGCCGATACAAACACTTTACACTGCCACTGCCCTTAAAAATCCCAGTAAGTACCCCCCCCCATCCATATGGACCCAGGACACTTCCTGTTTCTTAGGTGGGCATCATGTGACCCATATCTGCTCTTAAATGGCTGGGAGGAGGAGTGTACTTGACAAATTATAGTCCCTCATGGGCCGTCCTAGAGGAGGAGCCTTTAAGGTGCAGCCGCGCCCCCTGTCTGTGCTGTGTAATCCGTTCCTGTCTGATGGAGGGCTGCCTCTGTGATTTCACGGTTCTTGCTATCTGAGAAAGCTGGGTGACAACCAACATGGCCGCCATCTCAGCGCCCGTAACCATAAGAGGGGTAGATCAGTACGTCGGGTCGACATTCAGGACTTCAGAAGTGTTGGGTGTCAGCCTGTGCAGCCTTGCTGGTAGTCACCCAGCTTTTCTGGACGTCGGAAAGACGTGTAACACAGTACTATAGCTCCCTAGTGTGTGCCGGTATATATCGCTAAACCATCAGCGGTCAAGGAAAGATGGATTCCAAATTCTGTCATTATATCTGTAGTCAACCAGCTTTCCCGGGGTCCTGACTCGCACATGGCGGTAGTTCTGCAGTGATTCGCCCCCTCATATTGTGCTATGTCCTCAGTTCTCTGGAGCCCGTCCTGCAGGTCTCATTGGTGGTCACCCAGCTTTACTTAAAGAAGAACTCCCACAAAAATTTTTATTCTCTGACCTGTTAGAAAGCTGCATGATATAATCTATAGTCATCAGAGACTGTATCTGTGAGTTATCCCCTCTCTTCTAATTGTAGCTGGGTCATGTGACCAACTCCCTGACCTCCAACTGACCCAGGACAGGAAGCCAGTAACTGCTCTATTCATTCCTATGAGACTCAGAGTGAGGCTCCCATAGGAATACATAGAGAAATAGACTTCCTGTCCACACACAAGATGCTGTGTTATCTGGTGAGTCTGATTGCTGGTCACATGACACGGATGAGAAGCATCAGAGAGATATAACTCACAAATACAGACACTGGTAAGAAAATGACATTCACTACAGATTACATCATGTACATTTCTAGCAGGACATGGAATAAAAATTTTTGTGGGAGTTCTTCTTTAACCCCAGAATGGAACGCTCTCCAGTTGTCAGATGGGTGTCAGCCCGTGCAAGAGCTATACATGTGGCCATAGTGGAGGTCACCCATCTTTCCCAGGTCCCTGAATGGCATGTGTAGATATGAGGCTTACAACCCCTGGAGAACGTGGGTGCTGCCCCCTGTGGGAGCGGAGGGGGTGACGTGGAAGTAGTCACACAGCTTTCCCAGAAACGGATAAACCAAGAAGTCGAGGACTTCTCCTCCGGGTTCTGGATGAGCTGCGTTTCCCCAGCGCGTCCTGTCTGCTGCCTGATAAGCGACGCCAATACTGGTGACCAGGGCGGCTTCTCCTCCGCTGGAAGGAACCAATGACCTTGGAAGACAGTGAGGCAGTGTGAGAGTTGGAATACCCCTTTAAAACCCTTTGCACCTTGAATGGTATCCGGAAACTTATTTCATGAACTAGGAAGCTCTGGATGAGCAGAGCTATAGGGAATTGATCCATCGATTTGCAGCATATTTGCACAAAAATTTGCTGCCGTTCTCCCCAGTTTTTAAAAGGATTGAGAAAAGTGGGTGTGGCTAAGTGGCAGGGGGCGTGGCCAGCAACTTTCTGACAGCTTTATTATTACTATTGTCTGAAAATGGCGCAAATTCTAGCACAGATCTCTGCTCGCGGATAACCAGAGTGGATTTAATTTTCTGTTTTTAGGCCAGTCCACTGATACACCTCATTTATTAGGGGGCGTGCACCTTGTGATGAATGTGGCACAACTTACCTCTGCTGTTTGAAGGGTCTGCAGGGCTCGCCCGCTCTTCATTGTCCTATATAGTGGCGGTGGTGCAGGGATGAAGCTGCGATACTCTGCACTACCGCTTCTATGTAGATGGCAGGAGCGCGGAGCGTCAGGTAGGGGGCGCCGCAGAGGTAACAGGAGTGTCAGATAGGGGGCGCCGCAGAGGTAACAGGAGTGTCAGGTAGGGGGCGCCGCAGAGGTAACAGGAGTGTCAGATAGGGGGCGCCGCAGAGGTAACAGGAGTGTCAGATAGGGGGCGCCGCAGAGGTAACAGGAGTGTCAGATAGGGGCGAGAGGTAGGGGCGCCGCAGAGGTAACAGGAGTGTCAGATAGGGGGCGCCGCAGAGTAGGAGGTAACAGGAGTGTCAGATAGGGCGCCGCAGAGGTAACAGGAGTGTAGATAGGGGGCGCCGCAGAGGTAACAGGAGTGTCAGATAGGGGGCGCCGGCAGAGGTAGGTTCATAGGGGGCGCAGAGAGGTAACAGGAGTGTCAGATAGGGGCGCCGCAAGAGCAGGAGTGTCAGATAGGGGGGTTAGGGGGGCGCCGCAGAAGCAGAGGTAACAGGAGTGTCAGATAGGGGGCGCCGCAGAGGTAACAGGAGTGTCAGATAGGGGGCGGCCGCAGAGGTAACAGGAGTGTCAGATAGGGGGCGCCGCAGAGGTAACAGGAGTGTCAGATAGGGGGCGCCGCAGAGGTAACAGGAGTGTCAGATACGGGGCGCGCAGAGCAGAGGTAACAGGAGTCAGATAGGGGGCGCCGCAGGTAACAAGTGTCAGATAGGCGGGCGCCGCAGAGGTAACCCGCGAGTGTCAGATAGGGGGCGCCGCAGAGGTAACAGGAGTGTCAGATAGCGGCGCCGCAGAGCAGAGGTAACAGGAGTGTCAGATAGGGGGCGCCGCAGCAGAGGTAACAGGAGTGTCAGATAGGGGGCGCCGCAGAGGTAAAGGAGTGTCAGAGGGAGGCAAGCGAGGTAACAGATGTCAGATAGGGGGGCCGCAGAGGTAACAGGAGTGTCAGATAGGGGCGCGCGCAGAGCAGAGGTAACAGGAGTGTCAGATAGGGGGCGCCGCAGAGCAGGTAACAGGAGTGTCAGATAGGGGGCGCCGCAGAGCAGTAACAGGAGTGTCAGATAGGGGGCGCCGCAGAGCAGAGGTAACAGGAGTGTCAGATAGGGGCGCGCCAGAGCAGAGGTAACAGGAGTGTCAGATAGGGGCGCCGCAGGCAGAGGTAACAGGAGTGTCAGATAGGGGGCGCCGCAGAGCAGAGGTAACAGGAGTGTCAGATTAGGGGGCGCCGCAGAGCAGAGGTAACAGGAGTGTCAGATAGGGGGCGCCGCAGAGCAGAGGTAACAGGAGTGTCAGACGCCGGGTGCACTCAGGGCCGTACAGATGATTTGTGTGCACATGTGGTGTGGGAATGACATCCAGTCACGGGAAGGGACCGGAGGGTGTCCTGAAATAACCCCGCCGAGACCCTGCACATTTACTACTTCCTCGCTCAGTGCCAGGCTGACATCCTGCAGGCCGCGGACCCTCATGAAGCCAAGCATGTGTTTCCAGCCTGCGCTGACGCCAGTGCCCCTGTGTGTTGGCAGACAGGAAGCCAAGGAAGAATAGTGCGGCCTCCTCCAGCACCTCTACAGCCGGCCCGGCCTGGGAATAGGGGGCCGAGGACTGGACGCAGCCGCCCCCTCCCTTACTGCCAAACTCTGATCACGTGAGGTGTTCCTTCCGGTCTGACCCTATGCGGCTGTTCACCTGCGGGAGAAGCAGTGGGTTGTGCTGGCATCGGGTGGCACTTATCCTCTCTCCGTAAGTGTTTGATCGCTGGGGGTCCGACTACTTAGATCCCCAGCAATCACAAGACGGGGCACAAAAGTAATGCTAGACTCCATTAGAATAGAGCTGTGGTGAACATGCGTGTAGAAGTGAAAGGAGCTCTGGACACGGGGGGCACACCCCCACTGCACCCCCCCCCCTTCTCCAGCTGTGGTGAAACTACGACTCCCAGCATGCTCCATACATTGACGTACAGGTGTACGTCTTGAGAGTCACAGGTCTAAAGGATGAGGCACAAGCCATTTAAAGGGGTTGTTCACCCCTGGGGATGTTTTCTACAGACCCCTCAGCGTGGCTGGACCGGTGGCGGTAATCATACTTACCTGATCCTCGCTGCCCCGCCGGCTCTGCAGGTCCCAGGTGTCCCCGCTTCAACACGAGACGAGTCATGTGTCTGCTGCAGCCAATGACTGGCACTTATGCATCATGTGACCTGAGGCATGAGTGACATGTGACCACTGCAGCCAGTCATTGGCTGTAGCTGTCACATGACCCATGTGAAAACTGAGGTTGACTGACATGAGGATTCTGGGGACCTGCAACGATGGGGTCGGAAGCCTACTCCAGGGGCCAGGTAAGTCCGGTCACTCTGGGGGGAGGTTCTGAGAGCTGACGGGTCCTGTCAGGAGGTTTTAGGCTCCTACACCGCACCTCTTGCTTTTCTCCTGTTGTTGTTTGGTCTCCTAACAGTGAGCGCATGCGCAGTGTGCTGGTGAAGGCTTCAGATGACAGCCCGGACACCATGACTCTTCCTGTGATTTCTGGATGTTAGGAAGAAGCAAGAAAAACTTTAGACCCAATTGTTATGGCAGCGACCAGTACATGGGGTAAGAGGAGTCGGTGCCCGGCACGAGCAGATGTGACCTTCTCAGCGTCTCTTTGGCAGTCCCATAGAAGGACCCCCATAGATTAGACATTTATCCTCCATCCTGCCATTAGGTGATAGGTCTACATCCCGGAGGAATCCCTTTAAAAGGAACCTTTCAAGGCTTAAAGGGCATCTGTCAGCAGTTTTGTCCCTATGACACCGACTGACCTGTTACATGTGCACTTGGCAGCTGAAGACATCTGTGTTGGTCCCATGTTCATATGTGCCCGCATTGCTGAGAAATATGATGTTTTATTATATGCAAATGAGCCTCTAGGAGCAACGGGGGCGTTACCATTACACCTAGAGGCTCAGCTCTCTCTGCAACTGCTGCTCCCTTTGCACTTTGATTGACAGAACCAGGCAGTAGAAACGTCATCACACCTGGTCCTGTCAATTAAAGTGTTGTGGCTGTGGCAGCTGCAGAGAGAGCAGAGTCTCTAGGTGTAATGGTAACGCCCCCATTGCACCTAGAGGATCATTTGCATATAATAAAACATCATTTTTCTCAGCAATGAGGACACATATGAACATAGGACCAACACAGATGCCTTCAGCTGCCAAGTGCACATGTAACAGGTCAGCCGGTGTCGTAGGGACAAAACTGCTGACAGATGCCCTTTAAAAGGGTTGTCCCACGAAAAATATTCTACAGTTTTCAAACCAGCACCTGGATCTGAACACTTTTGTAATTGCATGTAATTAAAAATTTAGCATAGCCACTGAGCTATTCAACAAAATGTATCTGTATTGCGCCACCTGCTCTTTGTTTTTTTTTCTTATTTCTTTGTCCTGCTCACTGAGAAGGCCGCACGTGCTCAGTTTCATCCTTCAACTGTCACCTGAGTTGTGATAGGGAGAGTTGAGACACGCCTCCTGAGCTGTGATAGGGAGAGCTGAGACACGCCTCCTGAGCTGTGATAGGGAGAGCTGAGACACGCTTCCTGAGCTGTGATAGGGAGAGCTGAGACACGTCTCCTGAGCTGTGATAGGGAGAGCTGAAACACGTCTCCTGAGCTGTGATAGGGAGAGCTGAGACACGTCTCCTGAGCTGTGATAGGGAGAGCTGAAACACGTCTCCTGAGCTGTGATAGGGAGAGCTGAGACACGTCTCCTGAGCTGTGATAGGGAGAGCTGAGACACGCCTCCTGAGCTGTGATAGGGAGAGCTGAGACACGCCCCCTGAGCTGTGATAGGCAGAGCATGGACACGCCCCCTGAGCTGTGATAGGCAGAGCATGGACACGCCCCCTGAGCTGCTGCAGAAAAGACACTCCCCCTAAGCTTCAGCTTGATATAAATCTATCAGAGCAATGAATGTGGAGATCTCTGGATCCATGTGAGGTACAGGGCTGGTTCTAGCTTTGTTAGAAAGAGATTGTCATGTCCTATATGATGTCTGATTTTCATTTTTTACATTAGTAATGGGATAACCCTTTTAAGTGTCCTTCTGACCATCTAAGTGTCCTGGTCGATCTGTCCATGTCAGAGCCTGCACCTGGTCCATTGACTGACGTGGAGCTGAAAGTCGACGCATGCGCAGAGTGCTTGCCTTGTCCTGATTTCACATATGGGGCCATCACACGTGCGGAGCAAAATCAACTGCTCTCCCTACACATGAAGACTTTGCGCATGCGCTGGCTTTCAGCTGTACCACATGCGCCAGGAGTGGGCTTAAAATATTAACCAGGACTCCCAGACAGTATGAATACGCCCAGTGGACACTTGAGCCTTCATTTGCATATGGCACTCGGGTTTTTGAAAGTCCGCAGCGCTAAAAATTACTAATCTTCGGCAGTGGGAGCAAGTTATAGCCCTACCTGCTGACAGGTGACCTTTAAGTAATGAAATTCTGATCATGCAGGAGATTTGGAGCTTTGTATCAGGAGAGAGGCGCTCCGGCTTCTGCAGTAAAGATAGATCGCTGCTCTGCACAGAACCTAAAGTGATGGACCAGGGCCGACCCTCCCTATAAATGCATTAGCCAAATCACCCCAAATCTCCGGGGGTAAGATGATGTTATATTTTTTTAGGCGCTGTGTGGGAATGGTTTGAGGTCGGAGGATCGTTGCCCTCCTAAAATAGCGCGGAGATGGTCGGCCATCTCTGGAGAGCGGCGCTGGTGCGGGGAACATTCTGTTCTCTGGGACAGGAAGCATTCATGGGACATATAGGGAGCGGAGGACGCGGCGGGAACAATTCATCGGCCGGGATGGAGTTTATAATTTCCTTTTCTCTGTCTGGAAAGTTCCTGAGGATGTAAGCGGTATATATGAGGAACAATAAGATAAGGCACGCGGCGGTCCCTCCGTTATCTGGGAAAGCTGGGTGACAGGCAGTATGGCCGCCATTACAGCTCGTGCACACGACTGTATCCATTTTCAGGGTGTGCAAATTGCGGAACCGCAAAACACCGATCCCGACCACGTGTATGCCACATCTTCTTTTTCACCGCCAAGCGCTCTCCCCATATAAGTGAATGAGAGCGCACCGCTGGCTCGGCAATTTCCGTCGGCCCCATAGAAATGAATGGGAGCGGTGGCTGCGCAAGCGCGGTGCTCTCTCATTCACTTGTATGGGGAGAGCGCTTGGCGGTGGCCGGACCCCGGGAAACCCGGCGTTTTCCAGCCACCACTTTCCCCGCTCTGTTCTCGGCGTAGATGTGATGGGTATACCCCTTTAAAGGGGTTATCTCATCTCAGACAATGGGGGGTATATATCGCTAGGATATGCCCCCCATTGTCTTATAGTGGTGGACCGAGAACAGAGCCCCAAAAGTAAAGGAGGGAGCACTGCGCATGCGTAGCCGCCCTCCATTCATTTCTATGGAGCCGCCGAAAATAGCCGTGTGCGCTGGCTCCATAGAAATTAATGGGAGCGGGGAATATTCGCGCATGCGCAGTGTGCTCCCATTCGTTTCTATGGGAGCAGTGGGAAGCTGCGCCTGGTGGTGGCCGGACCGTGCACCACCAGCGCTCCCTCCCTCCCCGTTCTTGATATAGGTGCGGGTCCCACCGCTAGGACAATGGGGGTGTATCCTAGCGATATGCCCCCATTGTCTAACATGGGAATACCCCTTTAAGTAGTGATGACCACTCAATATCTGATCGTTGGGGGTCTGACGATCAGTTGATGGCAGGGGTAGCAGTGCTGGGGCGATGTCATGTCCATGTAGCTGTTCTGCAGTTCAATCCTATTCAAGAGAATGGGTCTGAGCTGCAGTACCAAGCACGGCCACTATACAGTTGATGGCGCTGTGCTTGGTGTAGTATGACAAGGCCACAGCGCTCATCCCCTTCAAACGTGTGGTCGGTGACAGTGCCGGGAGTCAGCCCCACTAATCCTGAGGGTGAAGGAGCTGCAGTGTTGGTTTGGCGTTTCAGCTCCTTCATTGCACCTCAAGCCTCCGGTCGTGTAAGAGAACCCGCAGTCGGGGCCCCCTATACCAGTGAAGGGGCCACGGCACTAAGTCAGCGCAGGATTGGTGCGGACCCTAGAGGTCGGACCCCCCATCGATCACAAAGTACTGACGTATTCCATCATCATTGCCGGCCTCTATGAGAGCGCATTCACAGCCCCCAGGAGTCATGTGATCATCTGCTTCAGTGCTGGGGCCCCTTATACAGCAGAGGGCCCCCCATACCACCTGCAGAAGAAGATCAGCGCCCGGAGCAGACGTCCCCGCTGTAATAACATCCAGTCTGATCTTCCTCTGTGTCGTCTACGAGACGTCTTCAAAGAGAGGACGTCTCAGACAATAGGAAGTGTCAGAGAGATGTCAGCGGCTCCTCAGAAGACATCCTGAGAGCGGGACATGCCGAAAGTGCTGGGGAGGGGGATGGCGACCACTCTCACCCCTGTCCTGGTCACTGGTGGGGGGCCAGGCATCGAGCGCCAATTTATTTTACAATAAGCCACACCTCTAATCCCTCCCAGTCCTCTTTATGGCCCCCAAACAGTAAAGATGCCTCCTTAGTGCCCCCCACCCCATGTGATGCCCCTTAGTAGAACGTCCCCTCAATGTCCCCTTACAGTATGATGTACCCTTAAGTGGCCCCCACACAGTATGATATACCCTTAAGTGGCCCCCACACAGTATGATGTACCCTTAAGTGGCCCCCTCACAGTATGATGTACCCTTAAGTGGCCCCCTCACAGTATGATGTACCCTTAAGTGGCCCCCACATAGTATGATGTACCCGTGGCCCCCACACAGTATGATGTACCCTTAAGTGGCCCCCACACAGTATGATGTACCCTTAAGTGGCCCCCACATAGTATGATTACCCATAGTGGCCCCCACATAGTATGATGTACCCTTAAGTGGCCCCCACATAGTATGATGTACCCTTAAGTGGCCCCCACATAGTATGATGTACCCATAAGTGGCCCCCACATAGTATGATGTACCCGTGGCCCCCACACAGTATGATGTACCCTTAAGTGGCCCCCACACAGTATGATGTACCCTTAAGTGGCCCCACATAGTACGATGTACCCTTAAGTGGCCCCCACACAGTATGATGTACCCTTAAGTGGCCCCCACATAGTATGATGTACCCATAAGTGGCCCCCACATAGTATGATGTACCCTTAAGTGGCCCCCACAATAGTATGATGTACCCTTAAGTGGCCCCCACATAGTATGATGTACCCATAAGTGGCCCCCACATAGTATGATGTACCCGTGGCCCCCACACAGTATGATGTACCCTTAAGTGGCCCCCACACAGTATGATGTACCCTTAAGTGGCCCCCACATAGTACGATGTACCCTTAAGTGGCCCCCACACAGTATGATGTACCCTTAAGTGCCCCCACACAGTATGATGTACCCTTAAGTGGCCCCACATAGTATGATGTACCCTTAAGTGGCCCCCACATAGTACGATGTACCCTTAAGTGGCCCCACATAGTATGATGTACCCTAAGTGGCCCCCACACAGTATGATGTACCCTTAAGTGGCCCCACACAGTATGATGCTACCCTTAAGTGGCCCCACACAGTATGATGTACCCTTAAGTGGCCCCCACACAGTATGATGTACCCTTAAGTGGCCCCCACGCAGTATGATGTACCCTTAAGTGGCCCCCACACAGTATGATGTACCCTTAAGTGGCCCCCACACAGTATGATGTACCCTTAAGTGGCCCCCACACAGTATTGATGTACCCTTAAGTGGCCCCCACACAGTATGATGTACCCTTAAGTGGCCCCCCACACAGTATGATGTACCCTTAAGTGGCCCCACACAGTATGATGTACCCCTTAAGTGGCCCCCACACAGTATGATGTACCCTTAAGTGGCCCCCACACAGTATGATGTACCCTTAAGTGGCCCCCACAGTATGATGTACCTTAAGTGGCCCCACAGTATGATGTACCCTTAAGTGGCCCCCACATATACGATGTACCCTTAAGTGGCCCCCACACAGTATGATGTACCCTTAAGTGGCCCCCACACAGTATGATGTACCCTTAAGTGGCCCCCACACAGTATGATGTACCCTTAAGTGGCCCCCACACAGTATGATGTACCCTTGTGGCCCCACACAGTATGATGTACCCTTAAGTGGCCCCCACACAGTATGATGTACCCGTGGCCCCACACAGTATGATATACCCTTGTGGCCCCCACACAGTATGATGTACCCGTGGCCCCCACCCCACACAGTATGATGTACCTTGTGTGGCCCCCACACAGTATGATGTACCCTTGTGCCCCCACACAGTATGATGTACCCGTGGCCCCCACACAGTATGATGTACCCGTGGCCCCCACACAGTATGATGTACCCGTGGCCCCCACACAGTATGATGTACCCGTGGCCCCCACACAGTATGATGTACCCGTGGCCCCCACACAGTATGATGTACCCGTGGCCCCCACACAGTATGATGTACCCGTGGCCCCCACACAGTATGATGTACCCGTGGCCCCCACACAGTATGATATACCCTTGTGGCCCCCACACAGTATGATGTACCCTTAAGTGGCCCCACACAGTATGATATACCCTTGTGGCCCCCACACAGTACGATGTACCCGTGGCCCCCCACACAGTACGATGTACCCGTGGCCCCCACACAGTATGATGTACCCGTGGCCCCCACACAGTATGATGTACCCGTGGCCCCCACACAGTATGATGTACCCGTGGCCCCCACACAGTATGATGTACCCGTGGCCCCCACACAGTATGATGTACCCTTAGCTGTGATCTGTGGAGGAATCTAGCAGTAAGTGCTTTCCCTGCAGCGCCACCTCAGGAGGAATGAAGTATTACACGGTGTCCATTCACATCAATGTGTTGTCTGTGTAATACAGGACGGGACAGGTCCTCCAGAGTGAGAGACGCTCTTGGTAACCTCTCTGGACATCTAGAGCAGAGGACCCCCTGATGATAGCTTCTATAGGGTGTTCTATACAGGACCATCCCCTTAAAGGTACATACACCTTATTTCTGCTGTAATCACCCAGGAGACCCTTGTGCTGTGGAGAAAGTGTCTCCAGTACAGGGTGTTGGTGGGAAAGGAACGACACAAATAGCCGACATCACAATGGGTGACCTTGAAGCTGCAGACGCTTTTCCCGTGGCAGCGAGACGTTCTGCGAGCGACCGCCGCGTACACGATGTTATTACTTCTATATGATAACCTATAACCCGTCTGTTTCCTGCAGGAAGTCATACACATCGATTACACGGGAAGAAGGCGAAGACGACCTGCGGCTGGGTGAGCACCGCGCCTCGTACCGTTACTGTGGGGGTTGGGGCCCCTGCACAGGCACTTGTCATTATAATATGGTACAGCAGAGGACTATAGGGCCACTGGGTCCACATGAGGCAGAATTGGTAAAGGGGTATTCCAGGATTATTAGCAGCGCCACACCAGTTCTTAGGTTGTGTCTGGTATTACAGCTTGGCCCCTTGGAAGTGAATGTGGCTGACCTGTAATGCCGAGCACAGCCTGTGGCCAGGAGTGGCGCTGTTTTAGGAATATGTCGTGGTGGCTCAGTGGTTAGCATTGTTGTCTTGCTGCTGAGGGGTCCTGAGTTTTTAAAGGGGTTGTGCAGTTATATCCTCAGGATAGATCATCAGTATCAGAACGGCGGGGGTCTGATACCCAGGACACCCGCCGATCAGCTGTTTAAAGAGGTAGAGGTGCTTCATAATTACCTGCGCGCCCTCTCCTTTGCAGAGTGATCGGACATAGGACAGAAGTGTGCAGCCGGGCAGAGCTGTCAGGGGACGGGGTTAGGAACCACAGAGGGAAACGGCGGGGACGTCCGGGAGCACTTACCACCACGACGCGTTTCACAGTCCGTTATCAGCAGGTTGGGTCATCAGTGAAGAGTGAAGGACGGCGGCAGCACAGAGTATGTCAGGAGAGGACTGTGCTGATCCTCTGGTAGGTCACAGACTGGGAAGAGCAGGACCTACAGCATCACAGAGTATGTCAGGAGAGGACTGTGCTGATCCTCTGGTAGGTCACAGACTGGGAAGAGCGGGGCCTCCAGCAGCACAGAGTATGTCAGGAGAGGACTGTGCAGCTCCTGCGGTAGGTCACAGACTGGGAAGAGCGGGACCTCCAGCAGCACAGAGTATGTCAGGAGAGGACTGTGCTGATCCTCTGGTAGGTCACAGACTGGGAAGAGCGGGGCCTCCAGCTGCACAGAGTATGTCAGGAGAGGACTGTGCTGATCCTCTGGTAGGTCACAGACTGGGAAGAGCGGGACCTCCAGCAGCACAGAGTATGTCAGGAGAGGACTGTGCTGATCCTCTGGTAGGTCACAGACTGGGAAGAGCGAGACCAACAGCAGCACAGAGTATGTCAGGAGAGGACTGTGCTGATCCTCTGGTAGGTCACAGACTGGGAAGAGCGGGACCTACAGTAGCACAGAGTATGTCAGGAGAGGACTGTGCTGATCCTGTGGTAGGTCACAGACTGGGAAGAGCGGGACCTACAGCAGCACAGAGTATGTCAGGAGAGGACTGTGCTGATCCTCTGGTAGGTCACAGACTGGGAAGAGCGGGACCTACAGTAGCACAGAGTATGTCAGGAGAGGACTGTGCTGATCCTCTGGTAGGTCACAGACTGGGAAGAGCGGGGGCCTCCAGCAGCACAGAGTATGTCAGGAGAGGACTGTGCTGATCCTCTGGTAGGTCACAGACTGGGAAGAGCGGGACCTACAGCATCACAGAGTATGTCAGGGAGAGGACTGTGCTGATCCTCTGGTAGGTCACAGACTGGGACGAGCGGGACCTACAGCATCACAGAGTATGTCAGGAGAGGACTGTGCTGATCCTCTGGTAGGTCACAGACTGGGAAGAGCGGGACCTACAGCAGCACAGAGTATGTCAGGAGAGGACTGTGCTGATCCTCTGGTAGGTCACAGACTGGGAAGAGCGGGGCCTCTAGCAGCACAGAGTATGTCAGGAGAGGACTGTGCTGATACTGTGGTAAGTCACAGACTGGGAAGAGCGGGGCCTCCAGCAGCACAGAGTATGTCAGGAGTGATGCTGACACATTGTAGCAGAAGTCCTGCTCTACCTCTCTGTATAATACCCCTCGTCTCACCCGCTGTTTTTTGCTGCCTCCTTCAGATGACGTCGAGGAAGATTTGCTCTCGGTTGATTCGGCCAAGATCCCGTCTCTCCTCATGAAAAGTAAATCACAGGTTGAAGGAAAACCGATAGATTTACAACAAGCGACAGTAAGTGGAAGACGTAGAAATGTGTGTGAGCGTGGAGATGTCCCCCAGGGGCCCCCACAGCCTCATTATTACTGGCAGGACTCCTAGTATAATCACTGGTCCTACGTTCTCCTATGATTCCCTGCTCTACAGCCCTCCTCTAGATCCTGAGCTTTCTGGTCTGAATAAAATGCCAGAACTGTAGTGGGGACTGACACCTGCTCTGAATGATCATTCTCTCTGTTGCAGGAGCTAAAGAAGCTGCTCTTCGGTTCTGCCCTTCGCTGCTTCAGTGAGGAATGGAAAATTCAGAGTTTTACGTTCAGTAACACCAAGAACCTGAAGTACGGCATTGTACAGAAAAAGGTAATTCTCTGTGCACCCCAATACACGCTCGGAGTACCCCTGTATACCCCAGCTATTAACATGCACTAGGCCCCTGGGGGCTCTGTCACCCCCACCTTCAGCTTGGGCTCTGCATGTCTTTATAAAGGCAATAGAGGGCGCCAGTGCTGTCCTTGTGGGGGCAGCGCAGACGGAAAAACGGTGGGCATATTAGGTGTTCACCAGGGTAACCGTGTCTTTAATACAGGGACAGTCTCCTGAGTGGTAGCTGCTAGAAACATTTAACTGATCTTGTTTGAAAGCAGACATGCCAAGCTTTCAGACAATACCAAAATGACAGCAATATGTTCAGGACAGAGAAAGATATTACTGATAGAAATCGGGATGCAGTGAATGCAGCTGAAAGTGAAAGTAAAAACAGGTTTAACCTGCGATTATTCCTGACTTGATTTCTAACAGTGATTTCTCCTCTGTTGCTTGTCTTCTATGAAAGTCTGGACTGTCAGCTTTCATACAAGACCAGTTGCATGTTTCTAGCTGCTACCATTGAGGAGATATCACCATCTAAAGCAGCCCTCCCCCCTCCAGTTAGGTACTTTTCACACTGCCCGAGCTGGACTCAGTTACCAAAGCGGGGACTACAACCCTCATGAGGCACGACTAGGTGCACATTATACCTTCCTTTCCATGGCGGGTTGTGATTTTCCACATGACTGTCTCTTTTAGGGCGGCCCCTGCGGGGTCCTGGCTGCCGTTCAGGCCTGTGTGCTGAAGCATCTGCTATTTGGGAAGGAGTCTGACATCAGGTGAGATGTACAGCGTACGCCCTGCGTTTCCGGCATCGACAGTCACACCCACTGTGTCTGGTGCCGCTCACCCTGAGGTGCCATGTCAACCTGGTCATAGGGTGCTGCCCCAGAAAACACGAGCCTCTAATGTCGAGCTGATTGCTGAACATTACAAACCCAAAGCGTGAGGCTGCACTACTGAGAGATAACTGCATGGATCGGAATCTACTTCCGCTTCACCCGCTGAAATTCTAACTGGCTCAAATGAAAGGCTCTGGGCATTATCTCCCCGGGGGGTCCAGTCAGAGGCTGATAGGGTCTGATCTGAGGTTTGATGAAGAATGGGGGGGTCTGACTTCAATGGGTCCGTGGTCCACATTTTGTGGCCAAGTTTAGGACAAAGGATCATCTGCATGCTTTCTGCATCCGTATGTCTGTTCCGCAAAAAGATGCGGACAAGATGCGGAACACGGATCCATTGAAGTCAATGGGTCTTTGAAAAAAAGCAGACGGAACATGGACCAGCAAAAATGGATTAGGGTCCTGTGCTTGAGGCCTAAGGGTGATGATAGAAGATCACAGTGCCCCCTGGTGGGAGGAGGTCACAGAGCATTGAAATAGACAAAGCCAATAAAGTTCAGCGCGTTTCATACTTGATGAGCCAGTGTTGCAGCCGGTCTAGGCGCAGGTTGTCACACCTTCTGTGTCAGGAACCGTCCAGATGTCTCACCGCTTTCAAATACACTGTGTCTGAAGTTAGCCTAATGGTACGTTACTGTAAAACGCCATCCTGTACACGAGCAGGGGGAGGACTGAGAGCGGGGGAAGGACTGAGAGCGGGGGAAGGACTGAGAGCGGGGGAAGGACTGAGAGCGGGGGAAGGACTGAGAGCGGGGGAAGGACTGAGAGATGGGGGAAGGAATGAGAGCGGGGGAAGGACTGAGAGCAGGGGAAGGACTGAGAGCGGGGGAAGGACTGAGAGCAGGGGAAGGGCTGAGAGCGGGGGAAGGGCGCCGCATTATACCCATTATGATATTCATCATGTCTCTCCTTTCAGCCGGCCTCTGCAGCCTTCGGACGCTCTCAGGACGACCTGCCTTTATAAAGCCCTCGCAGAGGTCCTGTGGCGGGCCGGAGACGGAAAGGAGGCGGTCGTCACATTGTAAGTATACGATAAGATGGGTTTAGATCAGGAGGAGAAAAAGACGGACACTTCCTTAAAGAAGAACTCCCGCAAAAATTTTTATTCTCTGACCTGTTAGAAAGGTGCATGATATAATCTGTAGTGAATGTAATCTTCTCATCAGAGACTGTATCTGTGAGTTATCCCCTCTCTTCTTATTGTAGCTGGGTCATGTGACCAATTCCCTGACCTCCAACTGACCCAGGACAGGAAGCCAGTCACTGCTCTATTCATTCCTATGAGACTCAGAGTGAGGCTCTCATAGGAATACATAGAGAAATAGACTTCCTGTCCACACATAAGATGCTGTGTTATCTGGTGAGTCTGATTGCTGGTCACATGACACAGATGAGAAACATCAGGGAGATATAACTCACAAATACAGACACTGGTAAGAAAATGACATTCACTACATCATGTACATTTCTAGCAGTACACGGAATAACATTTTTGCGGGAGTTCTTCTTTAAAGGCTATGTACACCTTTAGGGGCAATTATCTTTTATTATTGCATTGTACTTATTTTGAGCTAAAAATAATTTTTTCAGTTGGTCTTTATTAAAAATATGAAATCCTTTTTTTCTGTACAGAGGTGAGATGCTGTAACTAGCTGCCTGTGGATTTTCTGTCTTTTCCGTCATCTGAGGAGCTGATGGGCTCCTTATCTCTGCTCTCTCACATTATAAACACTTATTACAGCTCAGTTATTATCTAACTGATAAGAATGTAGCTTAGATAAGGGTTTATGAACTTTTAGTAGTTTACAGATAAGGGCTATTAGATGACCGGCACAAAGTGAAAGTACCAGTCACACAGTAAGAAAAACAGGTAACCCTTTGTGACAGAAAGGCTCAATAGTTTTAATACAGGCCAATTGAAAATATGATTTTTAGCCAAAAATGACACAGTAATAGTGCCCGATGGACCTCATTGACTATAATGGGTTCCTTCAGGTGTCCATTACAGTGTGCAGGAAGTGATCTGGATTATTGGATGCTGGATTAGAAGACTGTTCTTAGAAGTCTCTGTTCACACCATGCAGGTCGTCTGGCAGGCAGCAGTTCAGTCCAGCTGGAAGATATAAAGCCGATGGAATCCTAGAAAGTGTAAGTCTATGCGGTGTGCAGTACATCTGGAGCACGTCATCCGTCAGGACGCTGACACCTCCAGTGTCCGGATCTTATAGTGAGAACGTGGGGGCGGAAGAATAACACATCCTATGGAGACGGAGTCTCAGTCACTGCACAACACCGGGGGAAGGGTGAAGGTGTAAACCGCACGATATATGCCAATAGTAGAAAATAATGCCCCAACAACGTGGGAACCTTCTACTCTATACAGTATTTGGATGTACAGTACAGACCAAAAGTTTGGACACAGCTTCTCATTCAAAGAGTTTTCTGTATTTTCCTGACTATGATAATTGTAGATTCACACTGAAGGCATCAAAACTATGAATTAACACATGTGGAATTATAGTCTTAACAAAAAAGAGTGAAACAACTGAAAATATGTCTTATATTCTAGGTTCTTCAAAGTAGCCACCTTTTGCTTTGATTACTGCTTTGCACACTCTTGGCATTCTCTTGATGAGCTTCAAGAGGTAGTCACCTGAAATGGTATTCCAACAGTCTTGAAGAAGTTCCCAGAGATGCTTAGCCCTTGTTGGCCCTTTTGCCTTCACTCTGCGGTCCAGCTCACCCCAAACCATCTCGATTGGGTTCAGGTCTGGTGACTGTGGAGGCCAGGTCATCTGGCGTAGCACCCCATCACTCTCCTTCTCGGTCAAATAGCCCTTACACAGCCTGGAGGTGTGTTTGGGGTCATTGTCCTGTTGATAAATAAATGATGGTCCAACTAAACGCAAACCGGATGGAATAGCATGCCGCTGCAAGATGCTGTGGTAGCCATGCTGGTTCAGTATAAATCCCCCACACATCACACCTCCTCCTCCATGCTTCACGGTGGGAACCAGGCATGTAGAGTCCATCCCTTCACCTTTTCTGCGTCGCACAAAGACACGGTGGTTGGAACCAAAGATCTCAAATTTGGACTCATCAGACCAAAGCACAGATTTCCACTGGTCTAATGTCCATTCCTTGTGTTCTCCTTAGCAGTGGTCTCCACCATGAAGGCCTGCTGCACACAGTCTCCTCTTAACAGTTGTTGTAGAGATGTCTCTGCTGCTAGAACTCTGTGTGGCATTGACCTGGTCTCTAATCTGAGCTGCTGTTAACCTGAGATTTCTGAGGCTGGTGACTCGGATGAACTTATCCTCCGCAGCAGAGGTGACTCTTGGTCTTCCTTTCCTGGGGCGCTCCTCATGTCAGCCAGTTTCTTTGTAGCGCTTGATGGTTTTTGCGACTGCACTTGGGGACACTTTCAAAGTTTTCCCAATTTTTCGGACTGACTGACCTTCATTTCTTAAAGTAATGATGGCCGCTCGTTTTTCTTTACTTAGCTGCTTTTTTCTTTCCATAATACAAATTCTAACAGTCTATTCAGTAGGACTATCAGCTGTGTATCCACCTGACTTCTGCCCAACACAACTCATGGTCCCAACCCCATTTATAAGGCAGGAAATCCCACTTATTAAAGCTGACAGGGCACACCTGTAAAGTGAAAACCATTTCAGGTGACTACCTCTTGAAGCTCATCAAGAGAATGCCAAGAGTGTGCAAAGCAGTAATCAAAGCAAAAGGTGGCTACTTTGAAGAACCTAGAATATAAGACATATTTTCAGTTGTTTCACACTTTTTTGTTAAGTATATAATTCCACATGTGTTAATTCATAGTTTTGATGCCTTCAGTGTGAATCTACAAGTATCATAGTCATGAAAATACTGAAAACTCTTTGAATGAGAAGATGTGTCCAAACTTTTGGTCTTTACTGTAGATGCAGTGAGGTTACAGTATTTGGATGTAGATGCAGTGAGGTTACAGTATTTGGATGTAGATGCAGTGAGGTTACAGTATTTGGATGTAGATGCAGTGAGGTTACAGTATTTGGATGTAGATGCAGTGAGGTTACAGTATTTGGATGTAGATGCAGTGAGGTTACAGTATTTGGATGTAGATGCAGTGAGGTTACAGTATTTGGATGTAGATGCAGTGAGGTTACACTATTTGGATGTAGATGCAGTGAGGTTACACTATTTGGATGTAGATGCAGTGAGGTTACACTATTTGGATGTAGATGCAGTGAGGTTACAGTATTTGGATGTAGATGCAGTGAGGTTACAGTATTTGGATGTAGATGCAGTGAGGTTACAGTATTTGGATGTAGATGCAGTGAGGTTACACTGTTGGTCATAGAGATCGTTAGAACTTTCCTCAAGGTTCTTCACAGTTGCAGATCATCTGTTAAGACGGGGGAGTCTTCATGTCCCGCAGGAATTTATTTAGAGGGATACCTAAAATTCCATTGATTAGATCCCGAAGTGTCCAGAGCAGTGATGATGATGAATATTTGAAAACGATGAAGATGGTTGATAAATTACTTCCAGAGGCTCCCCGGAGGCTGAGGACGGACAGATAGCCCGGGGGTTACATTGTTGGCATCGGGCGCTAATGTGAGGGAGAAGAGAGAGAATAAGGAGACAGCATGGCCGCCTGTAGTTCCCTTTCAGAATTGATCAGTATGTCTTAACTTATTCCTTAGTTTATGGTCAAACTTACAGGGACTTTCCCATCCGAGACAATGGGGGCAGTTCGCAATGATAATCCCCCATTGTCTGATAGGTGCGGGCCCACTTCTGAAAGTGGTTGAGAGCACATTGCGAATGCGCAGCCGCCCTCCATTCTTTTCTAGGAATGAAAATCAGACCTCATATAGGACATGACAGTTTCTTGCTGACAAAGCCAGGACCAGCCGTGGACCTCACATGGATCCTGAGATCTGCTAATTGCTCTGGCAGCTCAGGGGTGTGTCCTTTCTCAGGGGGTGGTGTGCTTTCTGCTTCATAGGCGTACCTCGGGGGTGGGGCTAGGGGTGGTGTGCTTTCTGCTTCATAGGCGTACCTCGGGGGCGGGGCTATAGCTGTAGATTGTGCTAATAGTTGCGTTGTTCTGTGTTTTTTATTTTTAATATTTTTTTTTGTATTTATTTGCTTTTATATAAATTGCACTCCCCAAATTCCATGAAGACATTTTTTTTTCTTTTTTAATTATTTAGTTCCCCTAAGAATTTTTAACATTTTGGGTACAAATTGCTCTTTAAATACAAGCAGAGCCTCCTCTGTACATAGTAGTGGGATGGGAGGCTCTTCATGTCTCATGCTTCGCTCCTCTGGGCGCTGGACCAACATTTCTTTGTTCATCTCTGTGTGAAAATTGCGGGAGGTTAACAAAACAAGGGAACAAGCAAACAAATATTTATTAAAGAACTCCCGCAAAAAATGTTATTCCATGTCCTGCTAGAAATGTCCTGATGTAATCTGTAGTGAAATGTCATTTTCTTACCAGTGTCTGTATTTGTGAGTTATATCTCCCTGATGCTTCTCATCTGTGTCATGTGACCAGCAATCAGACTCACCAGATAACACAGCATCTTATGTGTGGACAGGAAGTCTATTTCTCTATGTATTCCTATAGGAGCCTCACTCTCAGTCTCATAGGAATGAATAGAGAAGTGACTGGCTTCCTGTCCTGGGTCAGTTGGAGGTCAGGGAGTTGGTCACATGACCCAGCTACAATAAGAAGAGAGGGGATAACTCATAAATACAGCCTCTGATAAGAAGATTACATTCACTACAGATTACATCATGCAGCTTTCTAACAGGTCAGAGAATAAAGATTTTTGTGAGAGTTCTTCTTTAACCAGGACGGAGCGGGGGCTGCTCCTTGTAAGATTTGGAATAATCTGCATAAAACTCATGGACAGACAATTCACTGGAACAGGTAAAGAAAATTTACATCCCACTTTTTTAGACCTATAAATCACTGCCTACAGGAACGTTTAAAAAAAACGAAACAATAAAGTTTTAATAATTCACTTGTACAAATAAAAAGGTGGAGGGAAATAAGGCCAGAAAGCCCGGAATACGATTACTTGTACCCTAAGCAACAACAAGCTGGTGATATACTGCTGCCAATACGACACAGTGTGTCCATATAAAGCCTATAGAGATGAGCGAATCATTCCAAATTTTATTCGTCGAACTTTTCAAGATTTGTATATTCTACGAATCTAATCGTTGAATCTGCGTACAAATCATACGTTATCATGTGTCGTTTAGTGAACATTCGCACACTAATAACGAACGTTCAGTTTTAAAGGGTACGCAACCTCTTTGAACACGTAGCCATGAGCGTACAAATTGCGTACGAAAATGACGGGCTTTGCTGGAGAGGAATGGTGGAGCAGGAGGAACGCTCTGAGTCTGACCCCTGGCTTCATATGGATACTGTATCAGCAGATGACAGCAGATCATCCGGCTGAGACTGAGATGAGCGTGCCATCCACTCCACTACCTCATCCACTTTCTCCTCCCCTACAATTTTGCGCCTTGGTGGGTTAGCCTGGTGGAACAACGGCCAAGTATTGCGAATACTACAAGTAGAAGCTCCGGCTACAGGTCCTTTGGCACTGCTGCCCTGTGCCACCTTCTCATTTTTTTTAGAACTCAAAGTCTGGCTGGAACTGGACACCTTTTGCTTATCCATTCCAGACATTTTTCACTTCACTCTGTGGCCCTGCAGCTGGTCTTTGTCTTTGTCCCTACCTCTCTCCCTGTCTCTCTCCCTGTCTCTCCCCCTGTCTCTCCCCCTGTCTCTCCCCCTGTCTCTCAGTCTCTCCCCTGTCTCTCCCCCTGTCTCTCCCCCTGTCTCTCCCCCTGTCTCTCCCCCTGTCTCTCCCCCTGTCTCTCCCCCTGTCTCTCCCCCTGTCTCTCTCCCTGTCTCTCTCCCTGTCTCTCCCCCTGCCTGATTAATTACTAGCTCTGCACTTGCCCTGCAGTATCCCTGATGTGTAATATGGATTCCCAGAACAATTACACCCCAATTTCAACAACACAGGTCTCAGTGTCTCAGAACCTCACACACAGTGCTTCTGCTCGTCTCAGCAGTCGCAGCAGAAGTGATGCATTACTGGCTTACCGAGCCTGAGCCAATCAGAGCAAGCCCCGTCCACTAGGTCAGGTGACCGCTTTCTTCCCCAGCTTTTGCGCACGAATAACGAACTAACAGTAAAAGTTCACTAATTACTTGAATTTGTACGCAGCGGCGTATAGAGTAACTTATACGTAGCATTAGCGTACAATTGATCGGACAAGTACGTAGCGAATGCATACAAAGCCTTAGGAACATTTTCGAATCTAACGGAGCGAATCTCCAAATATTCGGATTCGCTTTGCAGCTGAAAATTCCCAAGGTTCGATACAAATCGACGAATAGATTCGCTCATCTCTAAAAGCCTATGGTTATACCAAGTGTTTCTAAGCGTTTGGCTACACGGATCCGCTGTGTATAATTAATGGCAGCAAGGCCTATGGCTGAAATACAATTTAAAAAGATGCTGTGCCAGTGAAACGGCAATACGTGCCGTCAGAACGGTGTGCTGTACCGCACCTGTGTCACCAGGGCCAGGTGAGTTGATCGCCTCAGGCGGCACCAGGTAGAGGCAAGAGGAAGGCAGCGGAAGGGCCATAGGCAATGAGCGCTTTCATTGTGGCAAAGGGGTTAGGGTAAGAAATTGGCATTTTGGTTTCCACCTCGGACGCCAGAAATGCTAGGTGCACCCCTGGGTATCACTACGCCTAGTTCCAAAATGCAGGGGTATAGACTGTTTTGTCCTCAGTAGTCCCCCTGCGAATCGTCCGCCTTCATGTACTAAGTAAAATCTATATTCCAACCATAGGAAAAACCTACTGCGAAGAAAGCGCTAATGTAGTATCACTGCCTCACTGTTTCCTAACCTCTCCCCCGGCTCTACGCGTTTCATCATTAAAGGCTCATCAGGAGCGGGGAAAACATGGAGTGAACGGGACAGACCGTCTACCTCGGCAGTAGTGTAGCCATACTAGTGCCGGTGCCGCGTTCTGATACTGTTATACCGTCCTCCTCTTTCCTCTCTGTTCACACAGATCAATGTGATCGGCGCACAGAGGAGCCAATGGATATAAACTGCTAGAAAACGTTCTGCAGATATCATAACTGTGGCGCACTGACGCACTTAGTTCATTCCTGGTCTGTGCGGACTGGAGGGATCGGCGAGCGCTCGGCGGTGTACTAATGTGAATTCTTATTACTTTCCAGCTCATCCTGTACAGATTCAGAAAACACGACGATCTGGCGACCTTCCTGCAGCAGAACATTAATCAGGTGACGACCTGCGCGCCGTTACATTGTGTCAGCCGATTAGCGTCCCGTAAATGAGATTAATCAGAAGTGACGCGGTCCACGGGTCAGGGGTGAGCGCGGCGGGAATGTGATCATCTCAGGAAGGAGATTCTATAGGAATGTATGATAATCCCGCCATTCTAGTCTCCAGCCGCTAATAGCTGACCGCCGACCACTCAGGAATGAAGGGTGTGAGGATTTATTTTAGAGGTTTTTAAAGGTTTTGTGAAAAAACAAACAAACATTTTTTGCAAATAGTTTCAATTAGCATCGAACCAGTAGCGTATACAGCTCCTGTGCAGACCAATGGGTCTCTGCGGTTACAGACTAGAAACTAACCCTATGCAGTGTGTTCCTGTGTTAGTGCCCACACTGGCATCAGTATGCTTCATCCATAGTTCCTGCAGAAGGTAAGTCGCCGCTAGGGATACCTGGCAATACCTCATTCCCTCTCAACATTGACGGCACATGCATACTCGGCCGAGCCAGAAATGTATCTGTATGGGAGCTGTAAAGAATGGCTGCCGACAGACCTGCAGGTTGTTGTTTGTAGTCTGTTACCATGGAGACATATAGTTCTGCATAGTTACATAGAGGGGAAACCCAAATGATAGGGAACCCTCCATAGGACAAGGGATGAGTTGTCTTCATGAAAGATGCTTTTTTTTTAAAGGGATATTCCACTAATGTCAGACCTCAGAGTCCGACCTGTGGGCCCTGCAGCTATCTCTAGAAAGGGGCCCGCAAAGTGAACGAGAGCAAACTAGAGAAGTGTGGCCATCCTACATTGTCTTCTATGGGAGCACTGAAAATAGCCGAGCGCTGGCTCGTCTATGTTCATAGAGGTGAATGGAGAGGTAGCTGCGCATGCGCAGTGTGCTGACCGTTCACTTCTATGGGAGTTCTGGAAATAGCCCGAGCGCTGGCTCGTCTATGTTCATAGAGGTGAATGGAGAGGTGGCTGCGCATGCGCAGTGTGCTGACCGTTCACTTCTATGGGAGTTCTGGAAATAGCCGAGCGCTGGCTTGTGTATGTCCATAGAGGTGAATGGAGAGGTGGCTGCGCTTGCGCAGTGTGCTGATCATTCACTTCTATGGGAGTTCTGGAAATAGCCCGAGCGCTGGCTCGTCTATGTTCATAGAGGTGAATGGAGAGGTGGCTGCGCATGCGCAGAGTGCTCACCATTCACTTCTATGGGAGTTCTGAACAGCCAAGTGCTGACTCTTGTATGTCCAGCAGTCCCATAGAGGTGAATAGAGAGGTGGCTATGCATGCGCAGTGTGCTGATCATTCACTTCTATGGGTGTTCTGGAAATAGCCCGAGTGCTGGCTCATCTGTGTATCTGTGAGGTGAATGGAGAGGTAGCTGCGCATGCGCAGTGTGCTCACCATTCACTTCTATGGGAGTTCTGGAAATAGCCCGAGTGCTGGCTTGTGTATGTCCATCGAGGTGAATGGAGAGGTGGCTGCGCATGCGCAGAGTGCTCACCATTCACTTCTATGGGAGTTCTGAACAGCCAAGTGCTGACTCTTGTATGTCCAGCAGTCCCATAGAGGTGAATAGAGAGGTGGCTACGCATGCGCAGTGTGCTGATCATTCACTTCTATGGGTGTTCTGGAAATAGCCCGAGTGCTGGCTCATCTGTGTCCATAGAGGTGAATGGAGAGGTGGCTGCTCATGCGCAGTGTGTTCTCCATTCACTTCAGAACTCCCATAGAAGAGAATAGAGAGCATGCTGCCATGCGCGGTGCGCTATTGTTCACTTTGGGGGCCCCGTTGTAGAGATAGATGTAGGACCCACCGCCCTATCTGAGATTGGTGGCCTATCCTATCGATATGATGCCATTGTGTCATGTGACCACTCCTGTAATGTGACCGTGTTCATACCTTCCCTTTTCCAGTTTGAGCGCGGTCCCTTCGGATGCATCTTGTTCACCGTCTCTGTCGTCTTCTCCAGAACGCTTGAACTGTGAGTATATATAATGTATACGGGTTCTGTACGCGCTTCTATACGCAATTTCCTACGTGAGTGAAAATGGTGAAGGGGACACTCCTCTAAATCAGAGGTCACACCCCGACAGACATGAAGAGCTGGAACACCCTAGCACTATACCATCACTCGGCATGGGCATGCCCCTGTAACTACAGATCAGCCCTGGTGCCCCCGGATCAGGATACCTCTCTGTGTGGTGTTTGTGCTCATTCAGTGCAGCAGATGACCCCCATCCTACGTACGAGTGTTTGACCTGTGGAGAACTATGTACCCGGGGAGGCTCTGGTACGACTATTGTGCGGCGGGAAGAGTTTACATAACTGACATACTTCTGGCATCACATGAAAAGTCAGAGAAGGACATTTGGATTTTGCCTGGAATTATGGTTTTTCCACTTGTCAGGGAGGTCTCCGCTGTTTATCGCTTCTCCTGCCAGCATCTAATCAGCTGTATTAGGCTTTCACAATTGACTTTTAAGATCCCACTGCAATCCTGCGGACGATGGGAAAGTAGCTGATATCAGTTACTGCTCAGCCTCACGAGGTGGAAATCAGCTGTGGAGCCCTGACTCCTGGAGTTACACTGACCGTCCATACTCCAGAGCAGCATTCTCTATTCTGCTGGTGCAGTCACTGTGTACATACATTACTTATCCTGTACTGATCCTGAGTTACATCCTGTATTATACTCCAGAGCTGCACTCACTATTCTGCTGGTGCAGTCACTGTGTACATACATTACTTATCCTGTACTGATCCTGAGTTACATCCTGTATTATACTCCAGAGCAGCATTCTCTATTCTGCTGGTGCAGTCACTGTGTACATACATTACTTATCCTGTACTGATCCTGAGTTACATCCTGTATTATACTCCAGAGCAGCATTCTCTATTCTGCTGGTGCAGTCACTGTGTACATACATTACTTATCCTGTACTGATCCTGAGTTACATCCTGTATTATACTCCAGAGCTGCACTCACTATTCTGCTGGTGCAGTCACTGTGTACATACATTACATATCCTGTACTGATCCTGAGTTACATCCTGTATTATACTCCAGAGCTGCACTCACTATTCTGCTGGTACAGTCACTGTGTACATACATTACTTATCCTGTACTGATCCTGAGTTACATCCTGTATTATACTCCAGAGCTGCACTCACTATTCTGCTGGTGCAGTCACTGTGTACATACATTACTTATCCTGTACTGATCCTCAGTTACATCCTGTATTATCCTCCAGAGCTGCACTCACTATTCTGCTGGTGCAGTCACTGTCTACATACATTACTTATCCTGTACTGATCCTGAGTTACATCCTGTATTATACTCCAGAGCTGCACTCACTATTCTGCTGGTGCAGTCACTGTGTACATACATTACTTATCCTGTACTGATCCTGAGTTACATCCTGTATTATACTCCAGAGCAGCATTCTCTATTCTGCTGGTGCAGTCACTGTGTACATACATTACTTATCCTGTACTGATCCTGAGTTACATCCTGTATTATACTCCAGAGCTGCACTCACTATTCTGCTGGTGCAGTCACTGTGTACATACATTACTTATCCTGTACTGATCCTCAGTTACATCCTGTATTATACTCCAGAGCTGCACTCACTATTCTGCTGGTGCAGTCACTGTCTACATACATTACTTATCCTGTACTGATCCTGAGTTACATCCTGTATTATACTCCAGAGCTGCACTCACTATTCTGCTGGTGCAGTCACTGTCTACATACATTACTTATCCTGTACTGATCCTGAGTTACATCCTGTATTATACTCCAGAGCTGCACTCACTATTCTGCTGGTGCAGTCACTGTGTACATACATTACTTATCCTGTACTGATCCTGAGTTACATCCTGTATTATACTCCAGAGCTGCACTCACTATTCTGCTGGTGCAGTTACTGTGTACATACATTACTTATCCTGTACTGATCCTGAGTTACATCCTGTATTATACTCCAGAGCTGCACTCACTATTCTGCTGGTGGAGTCACTGTGTACTTACATTACTTATCCTGTACTCATCCTGAGTTAAATCCTGTATTATACTCCAGAGCTGCACTCACTATTCTGCTGGTGCAGTCACTGTGTACATACATTACTTATCCTGTACTAATCCTGAGTTACATCCTGTATTATACTCCAGAGCTGCACTCACTATTCTGCTGGTGCAGTCACTGTGTACATACATTACTTATCCTGTACTGATCCTGAGTTACATCCTGTATTATACCCCAGAGCTGCACTCACTATTCTGCTGGTGCAGTCACTGTGTACATACATTACATATCCTGTACTGATCCTGAGTTACATCCTGTATTATACTCCAGAGCTGCACTCACTATTCTGCTGGTGCAGTCACTGTGTACATACATTACTTGTCCTGTACTGATCCTGAGTTACATCCTGTATTATACTCCAGAGCTGCACTCACTATTCTGCTGGTGCAGTCACTGTGTACATACATTACTTATCCTGTACTGATTCTCAGTTACATCCTGTATTATACTCCAGAGCTGCACTCACTATTCTGCTGGTGCAGTCACTGTGTACATACATTAACATTACTTATCCTGTACTGATCCTCAGTTACATCCTGTATTATACTCCAGAGCTGCACTCACTATTCTGCTGGTGCAGTCACTGTGTACATACATTACTTATCCTGTACTGATCCTGAGTTACATCCTGTATTATACTCCAGAGCTGCACTCACTATTCTGCTGGTGCAGAATAATCTGCAGTATAGATACAGTGGATACCGCTGTCCTCCACCTCTGGTCACTGGGGTCCTCCACTGGGTCTGTTGGCTCATGCAGTAATATTAGCAACACATAGCAATGTGCAACAATGTATCAACGGACTGCAGTCCTCTGTGCAACCTCAGAGATGTCAGGTAGTACTTGTATGGGGAGAGGGCTACATAGGGGACATGGAGAGCTCATACATTTCGGGGGGTGGGGCTCCTAACATCAGAGTGGGGCCCAGGCGTTGTTTTGTCTCCGTAAACTCATGAACTCTCCTGATTGCAGTTTCCTCTATGGCGGGTGATCTAATACGCAGATGCCCGACGCTCCGTTCCCACGTTGTTTACGGCTAAACATATCATTAGGACATCCTCCTTTTGTCACAGGCGCAGATCAGGCAGATATTAATCTTTGTGACAGCTCTGATTTATCTGACTGCCCGATGCCTTAAAGGGGAAATGATTGTGCGGCGGACTCGGCTGTGATATGGCGAGAATGGCGCCATTAACGAGGCCGGGGTCAGTGTAAAGCTGTAGTCTTCAGAGGGTAAGATAGTGAGAATCACCAAGATGCTTTGTGGTTTTGTTAGTTTATGGGAAAGGTAAGTGACAACCAATATGGCCATCATTTTATTGTCAGAGAGGTTGTCAGGCATCTTTCTCAGCCTTTTTTGGTTGCATGCTGCAGCATCTTTCTGATTTCTGTCTTCTGTTCTGTGTACTGCAGCATCTCTCTGGTTTCCGTTCTGTGTACTGCAGCATCTCTCTGGTATCTGTTTTGTGTACTGCAGCATCTCTCTGATTTCCGTTCTGTGTACTGCAGCATCTCTCTGATTTCCGTTCTGTGTACTGCAGCATCTCTCTGGTTTCCGTTCTGTGTACTGCAGCATCTCTCTGGTTTCTGGTCTGTGTACTGCAGCATCTCTCTGATATCCATTCTGTGTACTGCAGCATTTCTCTGATATCTGTTTTGTGTACTGCAGCATCTCTCTGGTTTCTGTTCTGTGTACTGCAGCATCTCTCTGATATCTGTTTTGTGTACTGCAGCATCTCTCTGGTTTCTGTTTTGTGTACTGCAGCATCTCTCTGATATCTGTTTTGTGTACTGCAGCATCTCTCTGGTTTCTGTTCTGTGTACTGCAGCATCTCTCTGGTATCTGTTTTGTGTACTGCAGCATCGCTCTGATTTCCGTTCTGTGTACTGCAGCATCTCTTTGGTTTCCGTTCTGTGTACAGCAGCATCTCTCTGGTTTCTGTTCTGTGTACTGCAGCATCTCTCTGATATCTGTTTTGTGTACTGCAGCATCTCTCTGATTTCCGTTCTGTGTACTGCAGCATCTCTCTGGTTTCTGTTCTGTGTACTGCAGCATCTCTCTGGTTTCTGGTCTGTGTACTGCAGCATCTCTCTGATATCTGTTCTGTGTACTGCAGCATCTCTCTGATATCTGTTCTGTGTACTGCAACATCTCTCTGATTTTCTCCTCTTTTCACAGGGTTCAGAAAGATTTTGACGTCCCAACAAACTGCCTAATTGGTGCCCACGCCTACTGCACCCAGGTAAGTAACAGAGAGCAGCCCATATACATAACTCCAGTCCTTTCCACCCAAGAGGCGGCGTCGGTACCTGAGCTGCTGCAGAACATCACAGTACTTCTCAGCTGTATGCTCTGTGTACTGTACTATATACTATATACCCGCGTCGTGTATGTATCGGCGCTCTGTGCTACGTGGTTTGGCAGGGTGTTCATATCACATGTCATTTAAATTATCATCGAACCATTGTGAAACCTCCCCAGTCCGCCCAGCGCAAACAAAAGGACTTTGGCAGGACGCTTGTTTCCCTGCACACGCGTCCGCCATGACAGATCTGTCTCTCAAGGTCAACACGTGTGTGCGTGATTAACTCCTTCACCCCAGGAAGGAAGAAGCCTTAATACTGCGTCGCTCATTATTACCTTAAATAACCCCCGAGGCACGCACAATGTATTCATCCTATATGTTTTACCTCCCATGATGCATCATTTCCGAACGCCATTACCTAAATCTGGCGCCCCCTGGGCGGGGATTAGAGGTCACTTGACTTCTGGGGGGGGGGGGGGGGGGAGATATTACAAGCTGATGGAGTGTGGCTCCTATATTGTTGAGCCACTAGTTGCTACATTGTAAAAGCCACACTGTGATAGTGGATGCAAATAGCGCAACGTCCACCATCTTATTCTTCGCCGGCGCCTCTCCGTGCCGGGATTACGGACTTGACCCCGTGTGTCCCGAATGAAAAGGATAAATAAGATTTGCACGCCACGCAGAATGACCGTCTGACTGTGATAAGGTAGAAGGGGTCTATTGTAGCTCGCCCCGTAGCGCCACGCCGGAGGCCGTCATACCGTGCGCGGTCCCCTATCTCCATCACGGAACAGAGGAACGATCAAAATAAACAGATGCACCACGAGGAAGAAGACGATCACAAGACTGTCACAGTGTACAGATTAAATCAGCCAGACAGGGAGGGGGCCTTTACTTATTTCCATTATGGATTTGTATAATTTTCAGTAGAACGCAAGGAAATTAGGATTTAAAGGGCACCTACCGTTCTCATCCCCCCCTTCCCCAAAGAAATCGGCAGGATAAATTCTATGGAGCATTTTCCTAATATATTTGATCAGGCTCCGCTTTGTTCTTTTACGGCTCTGTCCCGGAAAAATTTCAGCTGCCTGTTTTCACCACTAGGGGGAGGTCTTAATTGTTGCTTTTTAACCATTTAACTGTTTTGCCCGAGTCCAGCTCCAGCAGTTTGAAAAGTAGCTAACTGGAGGGGGGAGGGATGCTTTAGATGTAGCTATCTCCTGAGCGGTAACAGCTAGAAACATGTAACCGGTCTTGTTTGGAATCTGACATTCCAGGCTTTCATAGAAGACCAAATGACAGCTAAAGTCCAAGCAACAGAGGAGAAATCACTGTTAGAAATCGAGTCGGGAATAATCACTTTCAGCTGCATTCCCAGCATCCCGATTTCTATCAGTGATATCTTCCCCTTTACTAAACATATTGCTGTTATTCTGGTATCGTCTGAAAGCTTGGATTTGCCAGCTTTCAAACAATACAAAGCACCAAACCAGAGATAGCAGCATCTAAAGCAGCCCTCCCCCTTCCAGTTAGCTACTTTTCCTGACTTGAATTCTAATAGGGATTTCTCTTCTGTTGCTTGGACTTTAGCTGTCATTTGGTCTTGTATGAAAGCCTGGACTGTCAGCTTTCATACAAGACCAGTTGCATGTTTCTAGCTGCTACCACTGAGGAGATATCGCCATCTAAAGCAGTCCTCCTTCCTCCAGTTAGCTACTTTTCCCACTGCTGGAGCTGGACTCCGGCAAAACAGTTAGGGGGTTAAAGGGCATCTGTCAGCAGTTTTGTCCCTATGACACCGGCTGACCTGTTACATGTGCACTTGGCAGCTGAAGACATCTGTGTTGGTTCCATATTCATATGTGTCCACATTGCTGAGAAAAGTTATGTTTTATTATATGCAAATGAGCCTCTAGGTGCAACAGGGGCGTTACCATTACACCTAGAGGCTCTTCAGCTGTCACTCCATCTCCATTTTGATTGACTAGGAATGTGTGATGACGCCCTCAGTGCCCGGTCCGCTGCAGAGGGTGCTGCAGTTGCAGAGAGAGCAGAGCCTCTAGGTGTAACGGTAACGCCCCCTTTGCTCCTAGAGGCTCATTTGCATATAATAAAACATCATTTTTCTCCGCAATGTGGACACATATGAACATGGGACCAACACAGATGTCTTCAGCTGCCAAGTGCACATGTAACAGGTCAGCCAGTGTCATAGGGACAAAACTGCTGACAGATGCCCTTTAAATTCCGGTGAATAGGAGCTGTATACAATTATGTACACGTTTCCCCCTAGTGGTGACAAGTATGTAGAAGGATTCGCTGAATAGACCTCTGTGCTAAAGTGACAGAGCAGCAGAGCCTCATGGTGTATGTTAGGAAAATGCTGCAAATCCTCTGTGCTGCTGGGGGGTTGTTTTTGACCGTTTATGGTAGGTTTGGCCTTTTCCTCTTGAGTCATCCTCTTCTGCCTAATATCTGATCTGAAAAGTTCCCCTGCTGATGACAGCCCTATGGGAGCTGCAGTGGTGGGCAGAGAGGTTGTCACCCCCGAGTGGGCGGGGCTTGAGACATGCCTGTGGAGAGACAGTGACCCGTCCATGTATTGCTGTCCTTCGCAGGAGCTGGTGAACCTTATACTGGGCGGCAGAGCCGTGTCCAATGTCTTCAACGACGTGATGGAGCTGGACTCCGGCGAGGGGAAGGTGACGGTTCTGAGAGGGATCCCCGGCCGCAGTGACGTCGGCCTGCTGTCTCTGTATGAACACTACAACGTGTGCCAGGTAAGTGTCCACAGTGGGCATCGAGGTCATGTGCTGGACGTTCCTCCTTCCTGGCAAATAAAGGGTGCTTCCCACCTATTATCTCCCACTGGAGTTTACATTTTCGAGAACTCTGCTTGCTGTCAGTGAATGAAAACGCTCCTGTTTACATCTAACTTCAGTTCTGACCTAATTCTTCTCACAGCTGAGGGTCTGGTACACTTGTATCCAGACAATCCTCTGCTTGCTGTAACGCTGCAGTAACACAGAACTACGGGCTTGTTAAGTATTAGCTTTAGTAAATACGTTCTTAGCTTTTCTTGTAATACTGCAATTGTTCCTCTGTTATTCCCCCTAGAAATTTTTGAATAAATTGAGAAATGGCTGTTATCACTTAGGGGGGGGGGGGTGTCCAGCCAGTGGTGACAGTATCAGACTGCTTTTGGGCACACCTCTTTGACAGGAGGAATAACAGAGGAACAGCACAATTCAGAGTTATTAGAAGAGATGCTCTAGAACTGTTATATCAGGGGGGATACAAAGATTATCTGAAACATCTATGGCAGGAGGGACGACGGCAGCCTAGTCCATGTGTTACACCCGGAGTCCTGTGCCGGCAGGAGCAGGTATGTGGATCTCTAATGACAGGCAGGCTCCTGCTCTGATGACTTGGTTTGGCAAAACCCCCAATACCGGTCATTTAACCCCTTAAAGGGGTTGTCTCTCACTTCAGTAAGTTGCATTTATCGTGTAGAGAAAGTTAATACAAGGCACTTCCTAATGTATTGTGATTCTCCATATTACTTCCTTTGCTGGCTTGATTCATTTTTCCATCACATTATACACTGCTCGTTTCCATGGTTACAGACCAACCTGAAATCCATCAGTGGTGGTCGTGCCTGCTCACTATAGGAAAAAGCACCAGCCTATGTGCGCTTCCATGGTCCCGACCACCAGAGAGGCTGATACTTTTTCCTATAATGTCAGTGCATCTAACTGGTTTCCAGTGGAGGTGACGCCCCCTTCCTGCGATGCGGTTGTGGGGTGTGTCTGGTTACCGTGTCAGCTGGACGTCTAACAGTGGTCCCTTGGTCTTCCATGTATCAAAGCCTATTACAGCGGCATAACCGTAATACATAAGTAACGCCGTTTAGTATGTGAGCGATCAAACAGTCTCATGTTCAAGTCGTCTTGTGGGTCTAAAAAAATGTAAAAAAAATTGCTAAAATAAAAAGAAATCCCAGGTGTTAGAAAAATTCACTGAAAAAAAAAAAGTATTGCATTTGTAGTGCCCAAACTATATAACTATCATCTTATTTATCCCACACGTTAAACAGCAAGAAAAAAATAAAAAATGTAAAAAAGTTTTTAAAAAATATAACTTAAAGAAGAACTCCTGCAAACATTTTGTATTCTCTGACCTGTTAGAAAGGTGCATGATATAATCTGTAGTAAATGTAATCTTCTCATCAGAGACTGTATCTGTGAGTTATCCCCTCTCTTCTAATTGCAGCTGTGTCATGTGACCAACTCCCTGACCTCCAACTGACCTAGGACAGGAAGCCAGTTACTTGTCTATTTATTCCTATGAGACTCAGAGTGAGGCTCCCATAGGAATACATAGAGAAATAGACTTCCTGTCCACACATAAGATGCTGTGTTATCTGGTGGGTCTGATTGCTGGTCACATGACACAGATGAGAAACATCAGGGAGATATAACTCACAAATACAGGCACTGGTATCTCCCCGTACGTCTTCCCCACCCATGCCACGCCCACTTTTTTAGACCTGGGATGAGCGGGGAAAAGGTTATTTGTGCCGCAATCTGTGACTTTTCCCCACTCACGCCAAGTCTAAAATTGTGGGCGCGGCATGGGCCGGTCTCATTCACCGTTTTCTATGCCTAAAAAAATTTAAGACAGCAAGGAACGTGGTGCAGATTTACACAGGCGGTGGATAAGCGCCAGATATACTCCAGTAAACTGGCGTATATCTGACAGTAAATGACTTCTCTGGCCCTGTCAATCAGGAAGAGAAGAGGGAGGGGCTTAGGAGAGGAAGCAGGAGGGGCAAGGGTGCACAGTGTGGCTTGAGCCCGCCCTCGGTGACTTAACTGCTCATTTGCAAAGCACTTTTCCTCCTGAATGAATCCACGGATCCTTAAGTAAAAGGTATCATGACGTTCGGCAGGCACTGCGCCTCGTGTACATATATATATATATATATATATATATATATATATACTGAAGTTACGCGGCTTCAACTCATTCCGCAAAAACAAGTCCATTTACGTCTACGCTGATGGAAAATGGGAGCTTCTGGCTCTTGGAAATCAAGGAGGAAGAAACTGGCTTGATCTTTAGGCCTCGTTCACATTTTCGTGTCCGTTTGATGCCCTTGGAAAATCCATCCGTGTTTCATCCATGAAGAATCCGTGTTTGGTCTGTGTGCCCACGGACGCTGCTCAGCTGAAAATTAATTTCCAGAGCATTTCCTACTAAGGCCTCATGTACACGACCGTATGTATTTTGCGGTCCGCAAAAAACGGATCCGCAAAAAATACGGATGACATCTGTGTGCATTCCGTATTTTGCGGAACGGAACAGCCGGCCCCTAATAGAACAGTCCTATCCTTGTCCGTGATGCAGACAATAATAGGACATGTTCTATTTTTTTTGCGGAACGGAAATACGGACATACGGAAATGGAATGGACACGGAGTACCTTCCGTTTTTTTTTGCGGACCCATTGAAATGAATGGTTCCGTATATGGTCCGCAAAAAAAACGGAACGGACACGGAAAGAAAATACGTTCGTGTGCATGAGCCCTAATAGTCAGTGAAAAAACACTGACAGAACACGGATGCCATCCATGTCAGTGGTTTTTTACGGACCCGTAGACTTCAGTGGGCGTGTGTGGTCCATGCCACAGACCAAAGGGGAACACGTCCACTGAAAACCACTGATGCGTGAACAAAGGCATTAGAATCAGTGAGTACATGTGCTGTCAGTGGAAAATGCGCATAGCACTCGTCCGTGAAAAATGGGTTGAAGGAATAGTCCAAAGCCAAGCTTTTTATTGTTTTTAAGATCTCTGCTTGGAGTCTCTGAACAGAAAAGTTCACATTGATAAGATCAGTCAGCAGCACCTGACCTACTTGCTGATGGTTTCCAGGTATCCGCTCTGGCAGGGGCGTAGCTAAAGGCTCATGGGCCGTGGTGCAAGAGTGCAGCTTGGGCCCCCCATTCCCTTAGTCCTGTGTGTGTCTTCTTATGTGGCACAAGGGTCTTTGGGCCCCCACAGGCTCCTGGGCCCGGTAGCGACTGCTACCTCTGCACCCCCTATAGCTACGCCCCTGCGCGCTGGTAAAAGTAAAGTGAAGGAACAGTACAAAGTGCGGATGGCGGTAGGGGTGGAGCGGGACCTTTATTTGACGGTCCTAGGTGTCGGCGCAGGATCGGACTGAGCTCATCGGTTTTATAGAAACGTATAATTGTTCTATTCAGACGCGGCGAGGCTTCGTGAAATACTTGTACAATCAGGCCGGCATTCCCGGCATTCTTCCCCCTGCTCCCTGATGATTAGAATGGGGCTGAATCGAGCAGATCGGGGGCGAGACCTTTACTGGACCCAGAGAACAATTTACCATTATCCGATGGCCGCGCTACACAAACACAGCGCGGGAGGAAGAGAAACATTTGCTCATCGGACTGTGAGAAGCTGTTATTGGGGTCACTCCAGTTCACTGCGTTATAATGAGACTCTCACAGTGCAAATAATACCTGAGGGCAGGACCACAGCGCCGCAAGACGAAGCGCCCTCCGCACTCATCCAGTGCGCCGTTATATACGGGAGGACTACCATGAGATCTGCAGTCTAGTGGCATCTCACCCTCTGGAGCTTCTGATTGGTGAGGGTAGTTGTATTGTTATCAGATGGTAACACCCTGTGCAGTGTAAGGTAATCCTTCCATACAGTTACATAAATACAAACGCTATACAGTGCCACCATACACTATGAAAATAGGGTACTCAGTGGCAAAATAATACCACCATACAGTGCTAGTATAATGACAATACAGTGCTCAAATATTGTCACCATAAAGTACTCAAATAATACCACCATAGAGTGCTCAAAAAATCCCCCAAAACCCCACTATACAGTACTCAGCTAGTACCCACATACAGTGCTTCAACATCGCCATACAGTGCTGAAATAATGCCCTCATATAATTCTCAAATAATATGGTCATATAGTGCTCAAATAATACCGTCATACAGTGTTCACGTAATACCACCATACAGTGCTCCAACAATACCACCGTACAGTGCTCCAACAATACCACCATACAGTGCTCCAACAATACCACCATACAGTGCTCCCAAAAATACCACCATAGAGTGCTCCAAAAATACCATCATACAATGCTCTAATAATACCACCATACAGTGCTCAAATAATACCACTATGCAGTGCTCACATGATACTTACAGTGTGAAGATATTACTGCTATAAGTGCTCAATAACACCACCGTACAGTGCTCCAACAATACCACGTAACAGTGCTCCAACAATACCACCGTACAGTGCTCCAACAATACCACCGTACAGTGCTCCAACAATACCACCGTTACAGTGCTCCAACAATACCACCGTACAGTGCTCCAACAATACCACCATACAGTGCTCCAGTAATACCACACTGCAGTGCTCAGTAAATACCACCATAGAGTTTTCATATAATGTCACCGTACAGTGCTTAATACACGCTCCAGTAATACCATACAGTGCTCCAGTAATACCACCATACAGTGCGTCCAGTCATACCACCATACAGTGCTCCAGTAATACCACCATACAGTGCTCTCCAGTTACCACCATCAGTGCCCGTAAACCACCATCAGTGCTCTTTATAACACCACCAACAGTGCTCCAGTAATCCACCATACTTCCAGTAATACCACATACAGTGCTCTTCTATAACCACCATACGTGTCCAGTAATACCCCATACAGTGCCCAGTAATACCACCATGCAGTGCTCATATACACACCATACAGTGTCAATTAACACACCATACAGTGCTCAGTTAATACCACCATACAGTACTCCAGTAATACCACCATACAGTACTCTATAACCACCATAAGTGCTCCAGTAATACCGCCATACAGTGCTCCAGTAATACACCAACAGTGCCCCAGTAATACCACCATACAGTGTCCCAGTAATACCACCATACAGTGTCCTAATACCACATACAGTGCTCTATAATACACCATACAGTCTCCCCACCATACCACTCATAATGTTACCACCATACAGTGCTCTGTAATTCCACCATACAGTGTCCTATAACACCACCATATAGTGCTCCAGTAATACCGCACAGTGCTTTCTATAATACCACCATACAGTGCCCAGTATACCACCATACAGTGCTCAGTAATACACCATACAGCCCTAATACCACCATACAGTGCTCCCAGTAATACAGCCTATAATACCACCATACCAGTGCTCCTGTAATACCACCTACAGTAATACCACCATACAGTCTCCTATATACCACCATTACAGTGCTCCTATGAATACATACAGTCCAGTAATACCGCCATACAGTGCTCAAATAACCTCTCTATTTATGTAGTAATCCAGAATCCAGGAGCAGTGCTGTACAGTGTAGATATCACAGCTCTGCGGTTAATATTAAAGGCGTTCTCCATTTTTTTTGAAAAAAGAAAGCTGCAAATTTATAAAATGAAAACAACACCTCTTCGTTTCTCCACCGATCCGGCGCAGATGCTCTGGGGGTTCCTGCCCCTGTTAGTGATGACAACCGCGGCCTCAACGGAACCTGACGTTGTTACGGATATCACTCGGCGGTGAGGCCACTGATTGGCTGCAGGGTCAATGTGCAGTCACTGGCAGCGTGTAAACAGTGAGCAGTGGAGGAGCATTAGGGCGACTGCGCAGGATCCGCGGGGAGTAGAGGAGGCGAGTGGAGAGCTCCTGTTATTTTATAGCCTTTAAAGGGGTTGTCTCATCATGGACAATGGGGGCATATCACTAGAATGTGCCCCCCATTGTCTTATTGGTGCGGGTCCCATCGAGAACGTAGGCCCGAAAGTGGTGGAAAGCACACAGCGCATGCGCAACCGCCCTCCATTCATTTTCTATGGGGCTGGCAAAAATAGCGGCTTATTACCTCTTCTGTAGATAATGCTCAGTGGCGGAGCCGCCTCCTACTGGACATTGCCAGGGGTCTCGGGCAGAGCAGGACCTTGTACACAGCCCCCACAGGAGGAGGTGTCACGCCCCCCAGAGGTTTTTAATGACCTCTGTAGTGTACTAGGGCAGGACAGAATTTTCCATGTTTCCATTCACTGACAGTAAGAAGAATAGCTTCAGTAGTGCAGCCTATAGTCTCCACTCCAGACGGCAGCGGAGGACCGTCCTCCTGGGTCACACAGGAACACCGATGCAGTGGCAGAGGAGTTATAAGGAAGCCCCCCGGGGTTGGTAATACCATCTCTTGTTATTTTCCTGCGGGGGTTGGGGGTCAAGGCTGAGCGCCAAGATCCAAAGTCTTATTTAATGACATTTTTAAGAACCGGACAAGAGCAAAAAATCTCTTTCCCCATATTGCACTCCAAAATCCTGAACTATAGAAACGTGCAATATAATGATCAGTGTTTTCAAGATCTCTGCTTGTCGTCAGTGAATGGGAACTTTCTTGGTTATAGGCAGAGGCTGTAAACCTGCACAGACCCAATATATCTCATAGCTTAGGGTTTGTTACAGATGTACCCACGGTGTGCAATGTATCAGTGCAGATTTAGGTGTAATCACAGCTGTATCAGCCATAGCTGCTGCTCCGGGGAACACTCAAGGAAAGTGTACGTTAAAATTCTGGCCTTCTGAAGCCACCACTAGAGGGAGCTCATTATATGGAAATTTTAAGTTCACTGTAGACATCTGTATGCAGTGAGCTCCCCCTTGTGGTGGCTGTATAATCTGTATGTAGTGAGCTCCCTCTAGTGGTGGCTGTATAATCTGTATGTAGTGAGCTCTCTCTAGTGGTGGCTGTATAATCTGTATGTAGTGAGCTCTCTCTAGTGGTGGCTGTATAATCTGTATGTAGTGAGCTCCCTCTAGTGGTGGCTGTATAATCTGTATGTAGTGAGCTCCTCTAGTGTGCTGTATAATTGTATTAGTGAGCTCTCTCTAGTGGTGGCTGTATATCTGTAGTAGTGAGCTCCCCTAGTGGTGGCTGTATAATCTGTATGTAGTGAGCTCTCTCTAGTGGTGGCTGTATAATCTGTATGTAGTGAGCTCCCTCTAGTGGTGGCTGTATAATCTGTATGTAGTGAGTCCCTCTAGTGGTGGCTGTATAATCTGTATGTAGTGAGCTCCTAAGCTCTCCTCTAGTGGTGGCTGTATAATCTGTATGTAGTGAGCTCCCTCTAGTGGTGGCTGTATAATCTGTATGTAGTGAGCTCCCTCTAGTGGTGGCTGTATAATTGTATGTAGTGAGCTCTCTAGTGGTGGCTGTATTAATCTGTATGTAGTGAGCTCCCTCTAGTGGTGGCTGTATAATCTGTATGTAGTGAGCTCCCTCTAGTGGTGGGCTGTATAATCTGTATGTAGTGAGCTCCTCTAGTGGTGGCTGTATAATTGTATGTTAAGTGAGCTCCCTCTAGTGGCTGTATAATCTGTATGTAGTGAGCTTCCCTCTAGTGGTGGCTGTATAATCTGTATGTAGTGAGCTCGGGCCCTTCTAGTGGTGGCGTTATAATCTATATGTAGTGAGCTCCCCTCTAGTGGTGGCTGTATAGATCTGTATGTAGTGAGCTCCTCTAGTGGTGGCTGTATAATCTGTATGTAGTGAGCTCCTCTAGTGGTGACTGTATAATCTGTATATAGTGAGCTCCCCCTAGTTGGTGGCTGTACTAATCTGTATGTAGTGAGCTCCATCTAATGGTGGCTTTATAATCTGTATGTAGTGAGCTCCCTCTAGTGGTGACTGTATAATCTGTATGTAGTGAGCTCCCTCTAGTGGTGACTGTATAATCTGTATGTAGTGAGCTCCCTCTAGTGGTGACTGTATAATCTGTATGTAGTGAGCTCCCTCTAGTGGTGACTGGTATAATCTGTATATAGTGAGCTCCCCCTAGTGGTGGCTGTATAATCTGTATGTAGTGAGCTCCCTCTAGTGGTGGCTTTATAATCTGTATGTAGTGAGCTCCCTCTAGTGGTGGCTGTATAATCTGTATGTAGTCAGCTCCCTCTAGTGGTGACTGTATAATCTGTATGTAGTGAGCTCCCTCTAGTGGTGGCTGTATAATCTGTATGTAGTGAGCTCCCTCTAGTGGTGGCTGATGTCTGGCGGTGTCTATGCAGATCATTCGGAGCTCTGTAACAGTAAAATGGTGGAATAGATAAGAGCACTGTGCCTCATCTGATTGCACTTGGTGCCTCTGTTGGATCTTCTCTTTGCGGGCCCCTGGTTTAGATTTTGCTCTGGAGCCCAGGGTTTTGGCATACAGTCCCTCAAGAGCAGCTTCTATAGCCCCCGTCACCTCACACTGACAGGTCACGTCGGATAAAATGTCCTCGTTCAGATCCGGTAAACTAGGATTGACCCCCTACGAGCCCCGAGGTCGTAGAGCGGTATCTGAAATCCTCCAAAAGGAAATTCCCCAGAATAAGGAGCTCAGGCCAATGCAGGAATGTACGCCTAGAACAAAAGCAATATGTCTAAAACATCTGCTGCCCCCATCAAAGCCTCCGCCAGCTTAGAGGAGACGGAGAGGGATTTACCCGGCTCATACCGGCGCGGGGTTATTTTCTAATACACGGCGGAAAATTCTTCTGAACCGCGGCCACGATCTACATGTACGACAACCGAGATGTTTGGTGAAACCGCCACCTACATCCGAGAATTAGATTTATTTCATTTATATAATCGGATCCAGAACTTGTAGACAACTGCTAAAACGGCAAATCCAATATATACACCCATCCGCCATAACATTAAAACCGCTGGCAGGTGCGGGGAATAACATTATCTCGGACATTGGCTCCTGTCGGGGGTGGACGATATCAGGCAGCAAGTGGACAGCCAGTTCTAGAAGTGGGAAAATGGGCAAATGAGAGACTTTGAGAAAAATCGAGGCGTGAAGGCTTCTGATGAATCAGGTTACATCACGTGGACAGCCTGGTGTTTGTGCCTCACTTACCTGAGGAAGAGATGGCACCAGGTGAACTATTGGAAGAGGGTGGACTGGTCTGATTAATCACATTACATGATGTGGATGGTGGGGTGGGTGGGTTTCACTTACCTGGGAAAGAGATGGCACCAGGTGCACTATGGGAAGAAGTTGGACTGGTCTGATGAATCAGGTTACATCATGTGGACAGCCTGGTGCGTGTGTCACTTACCTGGGGAAGACATGGCACCAAGTACACTATGGGAAGAGGGTGGACAGGTCTGATGAATCATGTTGCATGATATTGACGGCTGTGTGGGTGAGTCACTTACCTGGGGAAGAGATGGCACCAGGTGCACTATGGGAAGAGGGTGCACTGGTCTGATGAATCACATTACATCATGTGGATAGGCGCTGTGTGTGTCACTTACCTGGGGAAGACATGGCACCAGGTGGACAATGGGAAGAAGATATCCTATTCTGATGAATCAGGTTACTTGATGTGGACCGCCAGGTGTGTTACCAAGTGCACTATGGGAAGAGGGCAGACTGGTCTGATGAATGTTATCATCATGTTACATAATGTGGACAGCCTGGTGCATGTGTGTCACTTACCTGAGAAAGAGATGGCACCAGATGCACAATGGGAAGAGGGCAGACTAGTCTGATTAATCAGGTTACATGATGTGGGCGGCTGGGTGTGTGTGCATTACTTACCTTGGGAAGAGATGGCACCAGGTGCACTATAGGGAGAGGGCGGACTGGTCTGATGAATCATGTTACATGATGTGGACAGCTTGATGTGTGTGGGTCACTTACCTGGGGAAGAAATAGCACCAGGTGGACAATGGGAAGAAGATATCCTAGTCTGATGAATCAGGTTACTTGATGTGGACAGCCAGGTGTGTCACTTACCTGAACGAGATGGCACCAGGTGCACCATGGGAAGAGGGCAGACTGGTCTGATGAATCAGGTTACATGATGTGGGCAGCTGGGTGTGTGTGCAGGGGCGGATTGGCCATAGACCTTACAGGGAAATTTCCCTGTGGGCTGATGCCCAGAGGGCCACCTGAGCCCTCCTCACAACCGACCAGAGGAAGTTTTTGGGGATGCAGTTTGTGCTGCTGGCAGTATAATGTGATGGACTGTGGTATTTGGCTCTGTTGGGGCGGTATAATGTACCACAATATGGTATTGCTGGCCCTGCCTTCCATCAATTTGGACCCGACTACAAAATGGGGCCACTTTTAGTATTTTTTCCAGGGCCTCTTTAAGTCCCAGTCCGTCCCTGTGTGTGTCCGTCACTTACCCGGGGAAGAGATGGCACCAGGTGCACTATAGGGAGAGGGCGGACTGGTCTGACGAATCATGTTGCATGATGTCAATGGCCGGGTGTGTGTCATTTAACTGGAGGAGGAGATGCCACCAGGTATTAGTGCTCCAGACTAAAAAAAAAACCAAGGAGCCATTGGCTCCTAACCTGAAAAATTTAGGAGCCAAATAAAATTTTTAGGCTCCAAATTTAAATACATAAAATTATAACGTCCGGCCCTTAATAGAACTGTCCTATCCTAGTTTTTGGGGGGGATAAGGTGACTAAAACATAGTGAATTGTGAGGTTTTATTTAATTATTTTTCTTTTACGTGTTCACTGTATGGGATCTTTTTTTTATATTTTAATAGTTTGGACTTTTTGGACATTTATTAATATATTTTATATATAAAATTGAGAAATAGGGTGATTAATGGGCCATTCAGACGGCCGTAGTATTGTGGATCCGCAATTTGCCGAACATGGCCGGGCGTCCTGATCAAAATGCCTTTTCTTGTCTTCTGTTGCGGACAAAAATAGGACATTTTCTATCATTTCTTGCGGAGCCGCGGCTAGGCAAGTTCACAAGCCGCCCATTTAAGTGAATGCAGCCGTATCTATTCTGCAAAATTGCGGAATAGATGCGGGCACGTTCACACGGTTGTATATATATTAATATATTGGTGAGTTTTTTTTTTTTTTTTTTTTTACTTTTTATTTAATAATTATTGGCCCCATCAGACCTCGGATCAGCCCACCGTGCCCCCTTCAGACCTTGGATCAGCCCAGCGTGCCCCCATCAGACCTCGGATCAGCCAGCGTGCCCCCATCAGACCTCGGATCAGCCCAGCGTGCCCCATCAGTCCTCAGATCAGCCCACCGTGCCACCCATCAGACCTCGGATCAGCCCACCGTGCCCCCCATCAGTCCTCAGATCAGCTCACCGTGCCACCCATCAGACCTCGGATCAGCCCACCGTGCCCCCATCAGTCCTCAGATCAGCCCAGTGTGGCCCCATCAGCCCTCGGATCAGCCCAGTGTGCCCCATCAGACCTCAGATCAGCCCAGTGTGGCCCCATCAGACCTCGGATCAGCCCCAGCGTGCCCCCATCAGACCTCGGATCAGCCCACAGTGCCCCCTTCAGACCTCGGATCAGCCCAGCATGCCCCCATCAGACCTCGGATCAGCCCAGCGTGCCCCCATCAGACCTCGGATCAGCCCAGCGTGCCCCCATCAGACCTCGGGCCAGCCCACCGTGCCCCCATCAGACCTCGGATCAGCCCAGTGTGGCCCCATCAGACCTCGGATCAGCCCAGCGTGCCCCCATCAGACCTCAGATCAGCCCAGTGTGGCCCCATCAGACCTCGGATCAGCCCAGCGTGCCCCCATCAGACCTCGGATCAGCCCACAGTGCCCCCTTCAGACCTCGGATCAGCCCAGCATGCCCCCATCAGACCTCGGATCAGCCCAGCGTGCCCCCATCAGACCTCAGATCAGCCCAGCGTGCCCCCATCAGACCTCGGGCCAGCCCACCGTGCCCCCATCAGACCTCGGATCAGCCCACAGTGCCCCCTTCAGGCCAGCCCACAGTGCCCCCTTCAGGCCAGCCCACTTATGCCCCCTTCAGACCTCAGATCAGCCCACACTGCCACCATCAGAATAAAATTAAAAAATCTCTCACCTGTCCTGCGCCACGGCTCCGCTCCGGTGTCCGGCGCTCCTCAGTCTCCGGCGCTGCACTGTCAGCTGACTGCATGCAGCATCAGGTCAGAGTGCGTGCACTACGTCCTGACGCTGTACGCAGTCAGGACAGTGCAGTGCAGGCCCAGAGAAGAAGAGGAGCCGCGGCGCAGGACAGGTGAGAGATTATTTTTTTTTATTTTGTCTCCATGTTCTCTGATACTAGGCTGTGCAGTAGCGCAGCCTAGTATCAGTAGGTGCCGATCAGGTCCAGGCGCAAATGGCGACAAGACTAAAAAGTCTTGTCGCCATTTGTCAAATCTAAGTCGCATTTGCGACCATTTTGGTCGCCATCTGGAGCCCTGTCATGTGGACGGCCATGTGTGTATGCGTCACTTACCTGGGGAAGAGATGGCACCAGGTGCGCTATGGGAAGGAGCCAGCCTGGTCTGATGAATCATGTTACATTTTGTGGAAGGCTAGATGTGTGCACCACTTACCTGGGGAAGAGATAGCACCAGGTGGATAGTGGGAAGAAGATATCCTAGTCTGATGAATCAGGTTACTTGATGTGGACCGCTGTGTGTTTGTGTGTCACTTACCTGGGGAAGAGATGGCACAAGGATGCACCATGGGAAGAAGACAAAGCGGTGGAGGCAGTGTGAGGCTCTGGACAATGTTCTGCTGGAGATCTTGGGTCCTGGCATCATGTGGATGTGACACGTACCACCTACCTAACCACTGTACAGACAGGTATCCCCCCTTCATGGCAGTGGTGCCCCCTAATGGCAGTGCCCTCTCTCAGGAGGATAATGCCTCGGCTACACTGCAAAAACTGTTCCTGCAATGAGGTTCGTGACAAAGAGATCCAGGTGACGACTTGTCCCCAAGTTCCCAGATCTCAATCCAGTCGTCATCTGTGGGGTCCATGGAGGCCGCAGCGAGCAGCTCACGGGGTCTGCTGCCAGAAAACACAGGACTCCTCAGAGGTTATGTGGAGTCCATTACCTCCCTAAGCAGCTTCTATTCTGTCCGTGGCACTGGGTGCGACACCCAGAAATTCTCTTCCCTCCTCAGAACACTCCTGATCTTAGAAGTGCGTTATGGAATTGCATGTTAAGCCGAGTCCATTGCCTCGTCCATCTCTTCTCCACTGGAGCCCCATTCATGATCTGCACAAGCTGAAGGCTATGGTCATGTGGTTTGATCACATGACTGTACAGAAACGGCGCAGCGACGTCTCGCGACTCTGCTGCATTCCTTAGGGATTTGGTTCGGCGCCTATAGAAGATTTTCCAGTCTTATGCTGCCTTAGGCTACATTCACACTTCCGTATTTTGCGGATCCGCAAAACACGGACACCGGCAATGTGCATTCCGCAATTTGTGGAACGCACATAATAGAAATGCCTTTTCTTGTCCGTGTATTCGGACAAGAATAGGACATGTTCTATTTTTTTTTGGGAGCAGTGGAACGGAAGTGCGGATGCAGACGGCACACTTTGTGCCGTCCGCATCTTTTGCGGCCCCATTGAAATGAATAGATCCGCATAATCGTCCGCAAATGCGGAAACGGATGCGGATGAAAAAAACGGACGTGTGAATGGGGGCTTAGGGTGCGTTCACACATTGCAGTATTTTCACAATTTAGCGGAAAAACTTAATTTGACCGCAAAGTGAGAACACACCTCAAATGCGGTAGGGGTGCAGCAATACTAAGGCTGCAATACCGCACACAACCTGTAGACGTGGGTGGCGCTGTATTCTTTTTCTAATTCTGGACGAGCCCTTTAAATGGATTGACAACCCCCTTTTCCATGTGCCATATTCGGACATAAGGAGTCAGAAGACGCCCCCTCCCCCAGGCTCAGTCAGGAGGGCCACATATGTTTCTGTTTACAATGACTTTTACTTTCTGCTTGCTGTCAGTAAATGGAAACCTGATTGGCTGAGAGGCTGAGCTGCTTCTGACTGAGGGTTTGTTACATTGTCTCCATTGTTGACAATCCTCCGGACTGATACATTTACCTGCACTGATACAGCTGTGAATTAACCCCCTCCACTCTTTCTCTTGCAGGTGGGCTCCTACCTGAAGACCCCCAAGTATCCCATCTGGGTGGTCTGCAGCGAAAGTCACTTCAGCGTCCTGTTCTGCCTGAAAAAAGAGCTGACGAGCGACTGGAAAGCCGAGCGCAGGTTCGACCTCTTCTACTACGACGGGCTGGCCAATCAGCAGGAGGAGATTCGCCTCACCGTCGGTAAGCCCGGCCGGTTCTCGTGAGAGGTCATGTGACCGCGGGGTGTCATTATAATGTACAGAACATCCCGTCCTGCCAGCCGCCCTGAACATGTGCTCTCCATTCATATGACACACGCACAGCCCGCACCGCGAAGATCACGCCCCTGATTATTTACAGACGCTGCTGACAATATAGTCCTTAGAATTTTCCGCCATTAGCGCCTGACCACAAGTGACAGCTCTGATCCTTAAAGGGATTGTACAGGATTAGAAAAAAAACAGGGTCACCTCTGCCGACCTGCCTGCCTGCAATACCAGATACAACCTTACGGTCCAGCGTGGCGCTGTTTCTGGAATAAAGCAGGACAGGCCTCATTCTGTGGCCTTCTCATAGGCCCTGGGGGAGATTTATCAAAACCGGTGCAAAGGGAACCTGGCTTACTTGCCCATAGCAACCAATCAGATCGAACCTTGCATTTCCCAAAGGAGTTCTGAAAAAATGAAAGGTGGAGTCTGATTGGTTGCTATGGGCACCTGAGCCAGGTTCCCTTTGCACCGGTTTTGATAATTATGTTTCCATTCCTTTGCCATTTTCAAGATCTCTGCTTGCTGTCAGTGATCGCATACACTACTTCTGTTCACATAATGCATCACTAATTAAAGGGGTATAAACCGTCATCCTGTGGGTTCTGCCAAAAATTATGATTAGGCGCAAGTGCCACCACTAGGGTGTTGGGACACCAGGGGTGCTGTGGCCGCTGTCACCCGCCTGTACGCCACCCTCTGAGGTCTGTGAGCCGCGGGTATTTCTGTGCGGCAGTTGTCTAGTCTCCCAGCGCAGGGTGAGGTCTGGCTCGCCGCACTCCTCTCCTGCCATTGCCTTGATGAATCGGTGTAATATGTGCGGCGGGCACGTCTCCAGACACATGAGGTACGGTATTCTTTAATTGTTTTCGCCTGTAATAGGTTCTTGTACTTTTCCTCTTATCTTATCTCCTGCAGTGTTTACACCGAGCTCCATCCTGGAGGGGAGGATGTACTGACAGTGTTTATGTACTGACATTTATCCCGTCTCACATGAGGGAGAAGGTGGAAGCTACGTTTACTTCTCACTGCTAGGGACACTTCATGGGCTTTATTCACCCGTCATCTCTGTGAACACTAGCCATACTGTACTATTCTTCCCTGTTACTATACTGAACACTAGCCATGCTGTACTATTCTCTTCTGTTACTATACTGAACACTAGCCATACTGTACTATTCTTCCCTATTACTTCTGAACACTAGCCATGCTGTACTATTCTTACTATACTGAACACTAGCCATGCTGTACTATGCTGTACTCTCTGTACTATTCTATTCTCTCCTGTTGCTACTGCTAGCCATGCTGTACTATTCATGAACACTAGCCATGCTGTACTATACTGAACACTAGCTGCTGTACTGTTACTATACTGACCACTAGCCTATGCTGTACTATTCTCCTGTTACTATACTGACCACTAGCCATGCTGTACTATTCTCCTCTGTTACTATACTGAACACTAGCCATGCTGTACTATTCTCTCCTGTTACTATACTGAACACTAGCCATGCTGTACTATTCTCTCCTGTTACTATACTGACCACTAGCCATGCTGTACTATTCTCTCCTGTTACTATACTGAACACTAGCCATGCTGTACTATTCTCTCCTGTTACTATACTGAACACTAGCCTATTCTGAACACTATGCTGTACTATTCTTCTCTGTTACTATACTGAACACTAGCCATGCCTATACTGAATTAGCCATGCTGACTACTCACTATACTGAACACTAGCCTATGCTGTTACTATTCTCTCCTGTTACTATACTGAACACTAGCCATGCTGTACTATTCTCTCCTGTTACTATACTGACCACTAGCCATGCTGTACTATTCTCCCTGTTACTATACTGAACACTAGCCATGCTGTACTATTCTCTCCTGTTACTATACTGAACACTAGCTCTATGCACTGCTACTACTATACCTGAATACTAACTAAGCCATGCTGTACTATTCTCTGCCTATTCTATACTGAACACTAGCCTATACTATTCTCCTGACTGACCACTAGCCATGCCTGTACTATTCTCCCCTGTTGCTGTACTACTATACTGAACACTAGCCATTCTTAGTTACTATACTGATAGCCATGCTGTACTATTCTCCTCTATACTGTTTACTATACTGAACACTAGCCATGCTGTACTATTCTCTCCTGTTACTATACTGAACACTAGCCATGCTGTACTATATACTCACTAGCCATGTACTATACTATACTGAACACTAGCCATGCTGTACTATTCTCTCCTACTGTTTACTACTATACTGTACACTATACTGCCATGCGTACTATATCTCCTTCTGTTACTATACTATACTGAACACTAGCCATACTGTACTATTCTTCCTATTTACTATACTGACTATTCACTAGAACACTAGCCATGCTGTACTATTCTCTCTGTTACTGTAGCCATGCTGTACTGACTATACACTAGCCATGCTGTACTATTCTTCCTTTACTATACTGAACACTAGCCATGCTGTACTATTCTTCCCTTTACTATACTGAACACTAGCCATGCTGTACTATTCTCCTCTGTTACTATACTGAACACTAGCCATGCTGTACTATTCTCTTCTGTTACTATACTGAACACTAGCCATGCTGTACTATTCTCTCCTGTTACTATACTGAACACTAGCCATGCTGTACTATTCTCCTCTGTTACTATACTGAACACTAGCCATGCTGTACTATTCTCTCCTGTTTACTGATAGCTGACCTCTCCTGTTACTAGCCATGCTGTTACTATTCGTCCTAATGTGACTACGACTACCTACTATTCTCTCCTGACTATACTGAACTAGCCATGCTGCTACTATTCTCTCTGTTACTATACTGAACACTAGCCATGCCTGTACTATTCTCTCTATACTGAACACTAGCCATACTCTCCTGTTACTGACTGCTGTAATTCACTCTGAACACTATGCTGTACTATTCTCTCTGTTACTATACTGAACACTAGCCATGCTGTACTATTCTCTCCTGTTACTATACTGAACACTAGCCATGCTGTACTATTCTCCTCTGTTACTATACTGACCACTAGCCATGCTGTACTATTCTCTTCTGTTACTATACTGACCACTAGCCATGCTGTACT
>ONZH01001057.1:0-30643 GCA_900303285.1 Rhinella marina
ATTTTCTTTCCTCAGAAGAAAGGAAGAAAGATACAGGAAATCGCTCCACCAGCGCTGTCATTAATGGTCAATGTGTTTCAGGTGTTAAGGGGACTCGGCCCTGTAGAGGTCACTGTTAAGGAAGTGTACTGTGGAGGTCACATTTCAAGGGAGCAGCACTTTGGAGGTTCATTGTTAAGAGGGCAGAGCACTATGGAGGGTCACTGTTAAGGGGGCAGTCCATTGTGGAGGTCATTGTTAAAGGGTGGGGTGCTTTGGAGGTCACATTTTAAGAGAGCGGTCACTGTGTAGGTCACTGTTTAGGAGGTGGACCTCTATGGAGGCCAATGACGGGGGGTTGGCTACTGTGAAGATCACTGTTAAGAGGGCAAGGTGCTGTTTAGGTCACTGTTAAAGTGGGGCTGCTCTGAAGGTCACTGTTATGGGTGCAGGCTGATGTGAAGGTCAAAGGAGAGAGGGGCCCTGTGGAGATCGCTGCTAAGAGGTAGACTGCTGTGGAGGGCTGCTGTGGAGGTTACTGATAAGGGGATGGGCACTGTAGAGGTCAGTGTGAAGGGGACAGGGCACTGTAATGGGGGACACACATAATTAAATAACACACATAAACATCAAATAGTTGAAATATACCCGTGTGAAGCTATATATGTATAAGTGTTTATTTAGGTTTTTTTTCAAATATTAATTTGTTTGCATATCTGGGCTATTATTAATATGATATTTTGGGGAGATCCATTATTTTTAGTGATGATATATATATGATATAATCAGAACATTCAATTCTTAGATTTATTTGTTTATTTATTTATTTATTTGGTTAATCTTTTATTCTGGACAGAATGCAAGTACTTATATTAATGTGTTCTCATTAGGCCATTGTATTTTAAATCGATTGTTATTATTATGAGTTACTGTTATTATTATTTTCCTTCACTTTTATCCAATCTCACTTTTCTTTTTGGTTTTTGATGGCTTAAAACCAACAAATACTTATTATTATTATTATTATTAATTTTATTTTTATTATTGTTTTTCTTCACTTTTGTATTTTTTCTTGCCTTTTGGTAGATAATAACTAATGATGGGAGGGTATCCTCTAATATTATTATTATTATTATTATTTTTTGGGAGGTTTACAATATTGTTTCATTGATTTCATTCAACCCATGGGGTGTATGGGTATACAGTTGGTATGTATATCCAGTATATATCTCATTCTAAAGAATATAGAACCAATTTTATTGGTTGTCTGGAACATAATCAATTGGGGCTATTTTCAGGGACTGCCTCTCTATTTCTCCGGGAATCTCCAGTTCATCTTTACAGTTGTCTCCATTAGAAACAGCTGACACATTGAAGGACTGGCGACACTGTCATGAAGCTTAAAAGCAGCAGGTAGTAGATTGGAAGAGGTCAGAACTGGATGAGTGCATTCTTGATGGTAACAGGCTGATTACAGTGCTGGAAGACTTCATGCATTACAGTTAGCAAGCTGAGGGTCAGGATGAGCAGATGACAGGTAGACATGATCAAAATACAAGATAGATCAATTACCAAAGAAACTGAGGACCATCATGGCAGAAGCTGGTATACTATCTTTTTTTTTCAGGGTAAAGGAGTGGTAGTGGTCAGAAGCAGGACACTGGCAGTAGAAAACTGGAACAAAGGAGCAGCAAACAGAAGTGGCATGTCAAGTAGACATGAGCGAATCTATTTGCTGCTTCGTAGATTTGTATCGAATCTTGGAAATTTTCTGTTGTGAAGTGAATCTAGATTTTTTGAGATTTGCTCCGTTAGATTCGAAAATGTTCTCAAAGCTTTCTAAGAATTCACTACGTACTTGTACGCTTAATTGTACGCTAATGCTACGTACAGTACAGACCAAAAGTTTGGACACACCTTCTCATTCAAAGAGTTTTCTGTATTTTCATGACTATGAAAATTGTAGATTCACACTGAAGGCATCAAAACTATATACTTAAAAAAGTGTGAAACAACTGAAAATATGTCTTATATTCAAGGTTCTTCAAAGTAGCCACCTTTTGCTTTGATTACTGCTTTGCACATTCTTGGCATTCTCTTGATGATCCTCAAGAGGTAGTCACCTGAAATGGTTTTCACTTCACAGGTGTGCCCTGTTATGTTTAATAAGTGGGATTTCTTGCCTTATAAATGGGGTTGGGACCATGAGTTGTGTTGGGCAGAAGTCAGGTGGATACACAGCTGATAGTCCTACTGAATAGACTGTTAAAATTTGTATTATGGCAAGAAAAAAGCAGCTAAGTAAAGAAAAACAAGTGGCCATCATTACTTTAAGAAATGAAGGTCAGTCAGTCCGAAAAATTGGGAAAACTTTGAAAGTGTCCCCAAGTGCAGTCGCAAAAACCATCAAGCGCTACAAAGGTCACCTCTGCTGCAGAGGATAAGTTCATCCGAGTCACCAGCCTCAGATAACGCAGGTTAACAGCAGCTCAGATTAGAGACCAGGTTGATGCCACACAGAGTTCTAGCAGCAGACACATCTCTACAACAACTGTTAAGAGGAGACTGTGTGCAGCAGGCCTTCATGGTAAAATAGCTGCTAGGAAACCACTGCTAAGGACAGGCAACAAGCAGAAGAGACTTGTTTGGGCTAAAGAACACAAGGAATGGACATTAGACCAGTGGAAATCTGTGCTTTGGTCTGATGAGTCCAAATTTGAGATCTTTGGTTCCAACCACCGTGTCTTTGTGCGACGCAGAAAAGGTGAACGGATAGACTCTACATGCCTGGTAACCACCGTGAAGCATGGAGGAGGAGGTGTGATGGTGTGGGGGTGCTTTGCTGGTGACACTGTTGGGGATTTATTCAAAATTGAAGGCATACTGAACCAGCATGGCTACCACAGCATCTTGCAGCGGCATGCTGTTCCATCCGGTTTGCGTTTAGTTGGACCATCATTTATTTATCAACAGGACAATGACCCCAAACACACCTCCAGGCTGTGTAAGGGCTATTTGACCAAGAAGGAGAGTGATGGGGTGCTATGCCAGATGACCTGGCCTCCACAGTCACCAGACCTGAACCTAATCGAGATGGTTTGGGGTGAGCTGGACCGCAGAGTGAAGGCAAAAGGGCCAACAATTGCTAAGCATCTCTGGGAACTCCTTCAAGACTGTTGGAATACCATTTCAGGTGACTACCTCTCATCAAGAGAATGCCAAGAGTGTGCAAAGCAGTAATCAAAGCAAAAGGTGGCTGTCACGCGAGGTCGGCGTTGCGCTCCCTCTGCACGACATCGCCGGACCTCTCCGCCCCCCTAGAGACGAGCAATAGGGAATTGAAGTGCTGGTCTTGTCAGCTAGCACTTCATGAGTTAATTCTCTGTTTGGGTTTAGCCATGTGGTGCTGATCACACCACATGGCTACTTTACATATTGTTTGGACAGCTTGCTCCGCCTCAGGTCATGTGATGCTGGCCACATCACATGATCCTGGGTGGGCTATTTAAAGATGGCAACTGCCTCACTTAGATGCCTGTGATTAGTCTTCTGAGATCAGTGCTGTGTGTTGGACCTTGCTGTTGATTATTGGTATATTGGATTTTGGCTTCGGACTTAGACTACGCTTTTGTGATTCCCCTCGGTATTTGACGTGACCTCCTGTTCTTGACTTGGCTTGCTGACTATTCTGCTATTGTGTTTGTTCTGTCTGTGTTCGTCTTTCCCTGTGTTCCCTTCCCTTCCCTGTGTACGTACTCAGCATAGGGACTGTCTCCAAGTTACGGTTTTGCCGCCTAGGGCATCTACTGTAAGTAGGCAGGGAAAGAGGTGGGGTTCAGACAGGGCACACTATCCCTTGTTTCCCTGTCGTGACAGTGGCTACTTTGAAGAACCTAGAATATAAGACATATTTTCAGTTGTTTCACACTTTTTTGTTAAGTATATAATTCCACATATGTTAATTCATAGTTTTGATGCCTTCAGTGTGAATCTACAATTTTCATAGTCATGAAAATACGGAAAACTCTTTGAATGAGAAGGTGTGTCCAAACTTTTGGTCTGTACTGTATAAGTTACTTTATACGCTGATGTGTACGAATTCAGTTAATTAGCAAACTTTTACTGTGAGTTTGTTATTCGTGCGGCAAAAAGCCCGGGAAGAAAGCGGTCACCTGACCTAGTGGGAAGGGCTAGCTCTGATTGGCTCACAGGCTCAGTAAGCTGGGACTCCAGGGAGCTTACCATTGAAAGTATAGAAAGTGAAGACTCCTCCCTTGTAGCTCCGCCTCCATCTCCAGTTTGAGACCCAGAGGAAGTGTGCTGTGCAAGATGGTGAAGCAGCTGCGCCCCAACTGGGCAAAATTGGATTGGGGTAGTGATATCCCAGAGGTTAAACAGGAGCCAGAAGAGATTTGTGTGGACCAGTGGATTCCTAAACCAAGACCAAAGAATACACCTGTGGTGTTCGCCGAATCGGCTGGTGCACCGGAGGAGCCCGGGGCTCCCGCTCCGCTGCCCAAGAAGAAGGATTACTCCTTGAGGCAAAACGATATTGTCCCAGCTGTGGTTACTGCAAATGCCCTGAAATTATGGGATTACAAAAAGGCTGTCGAGGAGTAGGTAATACAAGTCTTGGATCATCCCAGGCCAGGGGATCCTAAATTAGAATGGAGAAAAGGCACCGTCATCTGGTTTTCCGTAGAACTGCAAAGTGGGTTCCTCGCTGATGATGAGACAGCAGAGAAGTACTTTGTGGGCCGACGCTCGGTGAAACACCTATATTTGCCACAACTCCGCCATAGCCTGTATGATGGTGACCAAGTGGAGTACACCCCTATGAAGTCTTTGAAGGGGCCCTTTGCCACTGGAGTGATGCTTTTAGCCAAGCCTCTGGTACCCGTGTCACCCCCTGATGTGTGACCAGAAGATACGACAGCCATAGGCTGCGTACGCTGTCTACAGGAGATGGAAGATGGCACCCTGCGCTTTGGAGACCACCACCACCCTCTCTTCAAGTGGGACATCTAACTACAACTACCTTCTCCTACACTGGAAGATGGAGGCCGCCGCTGCATCAGCCAGAGGAAGACCACTACCTGAACTTATAAAGCCGGAGGTTCTTACTTCCATCGCGTCGGCTGGAGGATCCATTATTGACCCGTTTGTTCTCATCCAGATGGACACGGATTGTTAGGACTTCTTCCATCAGCAGAAAAAGTAACGTCCCAGTTGTGCCTAAACGCGCCAATTCCCTTTTTCCCCCCTACTCAGGTTATTTAGGAGCCCCCTTAAAAAAAGGGTTCTCCTTTAATATATATGCTGCTGTTTTATTACCTGATTGAATTACAATTTACCCATGTGGATTACAATTGAAGTTCGGGACTCTGTGTTCCAGTTTCATGCCAACTTAAGCATCAGAAGAAAAGAGTGACTCAAACGTATCCTTGAACGTATTATGCTTGTGATATTCCATGCACTAAAATGTTTGCACTATGCTAGTCTGCTTCAGGGAGAAGCCACAGCCGGAGCCTCTGATTCCTGGACTGCCAGCACCACCACCACCACAGTCCTTTCAGCTGGGTCAGCTGACAACATCATCATTTACGTTCCAATCCACGGTGATCCACAAATGCCAACTACCGTGGAAGATGAAGTCAGCAGCAGCCAGGGGAGCTGGGGCTTCTTCCCTGGATGCAATCTGGCCTCCACCACTGTAGCCAGATGTCCTTACCCCTGCTGTCCCAGCAGGAGGATCCGGGAAAGCGCAAGTGGCTGCAGCGCTCACCAGCGTGACCACCACCCAGACCTGTTCAAGTCCTACTTCCAGAAGAAGAGGGCAGTGGAGTTCCACCACGGCAGCGAGCGTGGCCTACGAGAGGCAGGAGCATCCTCTGATGTCGTTTAGTAGCAGCTCAAACGAGGAGGACTTCAGTTTCCTCATCTGAGGAACCCAACTACTGGCTGTCTCAAGGACACTTCAAGAGGAGCTATGGGAGCCACAACATGGACGGCACCTGACGGGTGAGAGCTAGTTGGCACTTTTTGTGTTTGTTTGTTTTAAAGTTTGTATTGTCCCCGTTTGACTCTCACTCAGATGGACATGGCTGTCCCATTCTGCAGAAAATTTCCACTTGCACCTAAGCACACCTATTTTCCTTTTCCCCCCTTCTCAGGTTATTTGGGAGCCCCTTTTGCAAAAGGGTTCTCTATTTGCTGCTATTCTCTATTATCCATGTGGATTACACGTTATCTGTTTGGATTACAATATTTCCTCACGTCGATTACAATTGAATGTTGGACTATGTGTTCCAGTGTTTTATCATGCCAAGGAGCCACAAGGAGAGACTCAAACGTGTATCTGATCCTTTTATGCTTACAAATGTGAAATTGCTTGCACTAAAATGTTTGCATTTTTATGTCTTTGCTGTATTTTAGGTACACTGTTTTTACTGGTTCAGCACTTTAGCCCATTGTGTGTATTCTTTTTCTGGTACTGCAATGTGTCCTATTATGCACTTATTGTATGGTGTTTTTAGTAAATTCTGCAATTAGCTGGATAGCTAGCAGTAAGCATCTTATTTTTCTACCTCATATGGACTGCCTCTAAAGACTGTACGCCGTGGCTTAGCCTCGTGCATATGACACATTAGCGAGTAAATAGTACGCTAAGGATTCGTGCGCACTTTTGTACGCTAATGCTTACGTATTGCGTACTTTTAACTACGCTGACTGTACGTTCGTAATTTGTGCAGGAATGTTTGCAAAACAACAATTGTTTTTTTTAACATAGATTCGACCTAATAAATTTGTATTAAGAACAAATCTTGTCAGAAATTTGGCGAATATTCAGCAAAGCAAATTTTGAATGATTCGCTCATCTCTAATGTCAAGCAGAGGTAGGAGCATGACAATGACATAAGAATGAAGAACCTGAAATTGTTTTGTGCTGGTTGTAAAAATGCTAAAAGAATTAACCAATAAAAGAATTATTGGTTAATTCTGTCACAAAAATTCACCTGTAGTGATCTGACAGAACTCTTAGTCATATGTTTCCACTATTTTTCCTCTTATATATATTTCAATCACTAGTTCAAGCATACCTTTTCCCATTGTAACCTCAAGCCAGAGTCATCTTCCATAACAGATCCTGGCTTTATTTGTGTAGACTCTTTGCATTTTTCTTAATCAGGCCCCTATGAGAGATGAGTGAATCAATTGAATTCAAATCAAATTTGACCCAAATTTTTAAAAATTGGATCAAATCCAAATTTTTTGGTGACTCAATTTGTGTGAATTTATGTAAACAGCAACAGTGATGTTTTGGATCAGAAGACAGGAAAGATGAAGAAGGAAGATCACATCATCCCAAGTGGCATGTATATACACCCCGGCAGACATTTGCAATAAAAATAAAACAAAAAAAAAAAACATACTGCAGTGCAGTTTGCTTTTAGATAGGTTGTTTGTTACCATGAGCAGCCATGTGTTTACCCATAGCTACAGGCTCGGACTTGCCCACAGGGGTACAGGTGATTCCCCTGGAGGGCCACTAGTCTGCTACCCCCTGCATAAGTGGCACATAACACAGTAGGCTGCACTACAACCAGCCTATTCATAAAAAAAAAAAAACTTGATAGATTATTAAAGAAACTACCCAGTGTTATAGACACAATCAGAGCTGAGATGACTTCTAGGTATAGAGGAAATCTGCCAGTGTCCTCTTCTCCCCAGGACCTTACCTTCTCAAGTTGCTGCAGGGACCCCCCCCCCCCATATTCAGTAATTTGGTAGCATCTTGCTTCTATGTGAGCAGGTAATATTAGAATGCATCCGTACGATGTGTCTCCAAAATAAATTTTAGTGGTGGGGCCTAGGCACCCTAATGCGACACTGCATAGCTATATACACTCACCGGCCACTTTATTAGGTACACCATGCTAGTAACGGGTTGGACCCCCTTTTGCCTTCAGAACTGCCTCAATTCTTCATGGCATAGATTCAACAAGGTGCTGGAAGCATTCCTCAGAGATTTTGGTCCATATTGGACCATGATGGCATCACACAGTTGCCGCAGATTTGTCGGCTGCACATCCATGATGCGAATCTCCCGTTCCACCACATCCCAAAGATGCTCTATTGGATTGAGATCTGGTGACTGTGGAGGCCATTTGAGTACAGTGAACTCATTGTCATGTTCAAGAAACCAGTCTGAGATGATTCCAGCTTTATGACATGGCGCATTATCCTGCTGAAAGTAGCCATCAGATGTTGGGTACATTGTGGGTCATAAAGGGATGGACATGGTCAGCAACAATACTCAGGTAGGCTGTGGCGTTGCAACGATGCTCAATTGGTACCAAGGCGGCCCAAAGAGTGCCAAGAAAATATTCCCCACACCATGACACCACCACCACCAGCTTGAACCGTTGATATAAGGCAGGATGGATCCATGCTTTCATGTTGTTGACGCCAAATTCTGACCCCTACCATCCGAATGTCGCCAGCAGAAATCGAGACTCGATCAGACCAGGCAACGTTTTTTCCAATCTTCTACTGTCCAATTTCGATGAGCTTGTGCAAATTGGTAGCCTCAGTTTCCTGTTCTTTAGCTGAAAGGAGTGGCACCCGGTGTGGTCTTCTGCTGCTGTAGCCCATCTGCCTCAAAGTTCGACGTACTGTGCGTTCAGAGATGCTCTTCTGCCTACCTTGGTTGTAACGGGTGGCAATTTGAGTCACTGTTGCCTTTCTATCAGCTCGAACCAGTCTGCCCATTCTCCTCTGACCTCTGGCATCAACAAGGCATTTCCGCCCACAGAACTGCCGCTCACTGGATGTTTTTTCTTTTTTGGACCATTCTCTGTAAACCCTAGAGATGGTTGTGCATGAAAATCCCAGTAGATCAGCAGTTTCTGAAATACTCAGACCAGCCCTTCTGGCACCAACAACCATGCCACGTTCAAAGGCACTCAAATCACCTTTCTTCCCCATACTGATGCTCGGTTTGAACTGCAGGAGATTGTCTTGACCATGTCTACATGCCTAAATGCACTGAGTTGCCGCCATGTGATTGGCTGATTAGAAATTAAGTGTTAACGGCAGTTGGACAGGTGTACCTAATAAAGTGGCCGGTGAGTGTATGTCGCAGTCACTGTAGGATTACTAATGCTGGCTTGGCTTCAAGTGAGTTGCATACAGTCCTTGGTGACCCCACAGAGAAATACATAAATTTTCAGGAAAATATGAGCCCTTTTAATTTGGGTTGAATTTAATTAGACCTCAATTACCAAATCAATTTGATCAACTTGAATACAAATTACATTTAAAAAAATCATTCTTCACTGGCCCCTTGTTGATAACAATCCATGACCACAACAGTCTAGTCTGTCAGGAGATACGATTTTACAGTCACTGAGACAAATGATGACAGAAACAGATAGAAGGACATAATTTAGAGAAGAACAAAGGCACTACAATCCCTTCTTTTTTACCCTTTAACCACTATTCAACAATCTTGTCTGGGCTGCAGGCCACTACCTCTTGGAATAGTCTGGTGTGGTTGACAGTTGACCCACAGGTGTCAGAGACACTAGTGCGAAATCAGATAACAGGCAGAAGTCAGGGCAGATTATATGAATATATATAAAACAGGTCTGAGGTAAGGGTAGGCAGCAAAGGGTCAATTCGGTAAATAAGCAGTAGTCAGTTCTGGCACTGGAGGGTCAGAATATGTAAACAAGCAGAGGTTGGTACATAGGCAGACGAACAGAACAGCACAACCTATGAAGGGAATAGCAAGCTAGATACATCTATTGCTCATAGACCTTCCTCTTGGGGAAGGTGTCTATAATACCCTTAGGTCACCATTCACAGACTGCAGAAGATTAGGACGCATGCACGCTGGCAATTTAAGAGCCACAGAGAGTGTGTGCACTCCACGGGCTGACCAGGAACTCCTTGCTGAGGACCTCAGGCTGTGACCTGTAGCAGAAGGACTAGACACCTGCGGCTGGGTGGACAAGACCAGGGAAGTGAGTGGAGTAACGCTTGTGCCTGCTCAGGAGAGCAGGACAGCAGTTATAGGCCACAATAGTAATGTTCCTTCTAGATTCAGCTGATCAGCAGATTGATATGTTTCAGGTCCAAATAAATTCCACATGAATTAAAAGCTTCTCAGTTTCTTGGAAAACGCTCTTCATGCAAAATTTGAGTTGATATTTTCAAAAAAATTTGGGTAAAATTTGCAAATTTTAGAGTTGATTAACTCATTTCTAGCTCCTTACTTTTCCTGTCTTGTATGCTTGGCTTTGTTATTTAACAGAAACTTAATCTGCAAAGCCCTGGTAATGACAGGAATATGGAGGCAGCAGAGTACATATGTGCTGTGCTATAATTAATGGGAACTAGAGGCTAGAATTAAATGGATTGTAATTTGTATTTAATGTAATATGATACCCCTTATTTTTATCTTTCCATACATTATGTTTTGCATTCTCTTCCACCTCTGACATTTCGGTGATTATACAGCATACTGTGACATTAAGTGCCATTATTTAATTACTCATCCGCCGCGTTCAAGGGTTACTTATTTTTGCATTTCCAAACCCGATATTACGTGCTGGAATGCACTCGATTTAGATTAACAAGATAATTGGTTGCCACTCAATATTATTCAATAATTTTGTTTATATTTGTCATTTTGTAAGTATATTGTGTTGTGAGGTCTGTAATGATGTGACAAAAGTGTAATTAGATTTTTAATTGAATTGTAATATTGCTGATAAGCCATTAATATCAATGTTTTACTGAAGACATTGTTATGTTATCAGAATAAATAGAAGCTCTGAGTGGAAGGTTTAGTTCCAGAACATTACACAGAGCGGGCTGTTTGTTGTTCTGGTATCCGTAAGTTTAGTTCAGTGTTTGGGGGCAATTTAAAGTGATAGAAGCAAAAATAGAATACATTATGTATGAGATAGTTAGCTCATAAACTGTAAGTGTTGCAGGGCATGCGATAGAGAGGGACATAGAGGGGGCATAAATACTGTGATGGGGCACAATGTGGGCATAACTATTGTGAAGGTTGTACAATGAGGGCAATCCTGTGAGGGTGCACTCATTGTCTGAGATGAGACCACCCTTTAATTTGTTCTGTCCTATATTTCACTCACATTTATTTTTTTTTTTTACTCATGAACAGTCTTTGACAAATAAAGGTCTTCCTAGACCCAAATTAGAGCACTGTTAAAGGACAAACTCTGGTCACCCTGCAATCTGCAATCCCCCAATTAGCTCATACTTCTACATTTTGTGATTGTGGTGGAAGCAGGAAAGCTACAGAAAGACTCACTCTTGTGTCTCTAATTAGGAGGTGGCTGAATTTCAGGGCTATGGCGCTTATTTTTAACATTGTTTTCTATGCCCAGGCACAGACAGTATTAAGTGTGTAGAAAAGGTGAAATAGCTGGGTAGTAATATTATTATTCATGGACACTCATTGCTTGATGGGATGATGAGTAAAACTTAGGCGAGTGATTCTGGATTCCCTTCACATTGTATACTGTGTACAGTATGTTGACATGAGGTCAACAAATGCAATCTGCTGATGCCTAGCACAAAACTCATGACAGTAGAATCTGATGCACTTGTATGTCGGCAGTAGTAATCACTGCTTTATGAAACAAATTAATAATTAAAAAAAATAATCTCACTATGTTGTCCCCTAAAGTCTAACACCCCAGGCACTTGTCCCTGGGTGCCTAGAGCCAAACATCAGCCTAGACAAGCCACCTTTTAAAATACCACAACACCATCTGGAACAATGCTTTTTCACTAAAAATGTGAATATGATGATAACTGCTGGACTCCTGGCTTTTTACTTAAAATAATAAGCCACTGTATAACTAAGTCCCAAAATATATTATTATATCGGGCAATATTTCTTTTCTGTAACTTCCTGAGTTTTTTTGTATTCATTTTTGTAGTGCAGAAAAGTTTAGTAAAGTAATTTGAAGAGATGAGTTTATTGAGCTGATGCAGATAAGCATCTGGTGAATCAATGGAAATAGAATCACTGCTAAAGGACTAAGAAAGTAAATTTGAAAAGTCAAAAAATAAACACATTCTTTTTTTCATATAAAAGTTATAATCATTACATAGAGTTTTCTAAAGAAGAATGATTCAGAAATATGTGGGAACAATGTCAGAATATAGACTAAACTCATTCAGGCTAAATGGATTCATCATTTTGAACTACATGCATGCAAGAATAAAAATGACATTACAGTACGAAAATACAATAAATGGCTCTATGATAAGCTCTTATGCACACAAGTGTATTTGGCAGCCATATCCCATACATTGTAAACATGGTGTGCTAAAGAATTTCAGCACATAGCATTGTAAGAGTAAATCTCAGACAAGGGGATGCTAACACCCAGTTGTCAATTTAGTTGTATGTTAAAATGAAGAGACATAATAAAAAATGTTCCAGAATTATTTTACTGTGAAAACAATTAAATACTAAAACTGACATGTCAGGAGAGCAGACAAGTCCTCTTTATTATTAGGCTAATTAAATGGTAAAATAAAATATGCCGTATTTTTGAGGAAATGAGCCTTGTCATTGGAGATCACTGCTCATTGTACACATAAATTTTATTTTATTTTTTTATTTAAATGTCTATAAAAGAGAGTACAAGCAAAGAACTCTGCACTGAAGAGCCTGCATGATTGCTGAATAAGGGAGCCTGCAAGCTGTTACTGAGATTGTCAAGGTTGGCAATGAGGGGAGAAAATGAGGAGAGGAGCTAGGCTGGGGAGCAGGAATGAGACATGTAGTCATACTGGACACCAAGAATCAGAGGGGGGCCATAATGTGGACTATGCATAAGAAGGGAGCAACGCTGGTGTTAGGTCAGATGTCTTTGCCTGCTGTTGCCCTGCTACTCACCCTGCTGTCTGCATCTTTGCAAGCTGCTGCCTTCATTGCTCCAGTCTCTGTTCCTTTAATATAATGCACACATTAAACCCCTCAGATGCGGTGGTAAAAAATTGGGAGCGCACGCTCCTGGCCATGCATGGCTCCTCTCGATGAGGATCAGGGGAGCCAGATGCAGTGTGTGGCAGCATTTGTCCTCCCTAGACACAGCTCGTTACATAACTTTGACGGATCCACCGCCACATCTAAATGTAAGATAGCTTCCATGCTGTAACACATTGAGACCATTTTCTACACCTAAAACAGGCCTGCCCACTCCCCGCCCACTTTTTTAGACCTGATGTGAGCAGGGAGAAGTCGCAGATTGAGGCACAAAAGACCTTAATAATAGATATTAAAAAAATGAACATGTTTTATCCTGTCCGTTTTCATTGACCGACAGCCCCCATACAATTGAATGGGACCAATCTTAATGTCCGTTTCTCAGAAATCCTCAGTGAAAAAAAATGTCCATTAAAAAGTTTATCCGGACATTTTTTCACTGTTGGGTAAATGTAGCTTAGGGTTGCCTTTGACCAGCAGAAATATTTGGAAGATTTGTGCTTCAACAGTTCTCTTATGTTATCCAGTGTATGTTACTGTCTGTGTTCCCGCCATGTACCCATCCTGCCTGTGTACGTCTGAGCGACCTGTTCGGACTTTATGCCCCTATCTGAAAATGCTCAACGGCATGTAGGGCTAGTTTTAGGTCCCGTGCCACTTGAGATACCTTGACAGGGTGCTTGGGCTCCGGTATGTTCTTGATATAAGAATATATTGGCAAAAGTCTCATTTTAATATCAGTGTGAGGGTTTAGCCATATATTGTCAATTGCATTTACCGTTGTAGTGCACCATTTTCTGTGAATTGTTGTTTTATATAGTTTGTCACATCCGCACATTTGGCTATCCTGTGTAGGATGTCTTTGTGGTACATGTGGTCCGCTGCAGGCATCCTCCATTGTATGCATTTTTGCTGGGGATTATGTTTAGCAGCGTGCCACATGTGCAGAATTTGCTCCACCGGTTAGAAATGCGCAACAGCATTTGAGGTTTTGAGCATTTTCTGCCATTTGAGACCACTTTTTTTCTGTGATTTTGTTTATGCATATAAACATCCGAGAAAGTGAGAATAGAGTTGTCTAATATACAAAATTAATTTCTATTTTTTTTGTCTCCCTAATGATATAAAGCATGCTGAACAGTAGGGATGAGCGAACAAAAGCCGTAACAAACCAGATTCGTTACAAACTTTGCCAAAGTTCGGTTCGTCACCGAACCGAACTTTGAAAAAGTTTGTAACGAATCTGGTAAAAAAAAAAAAACGGCGACGCAAAACTGTACTTTTTTCACAGAATAGACCAGGATACACCAGGATTATTACTCCTATGATCCCTTGTATCCTGGATTTCTGTGAAAAACAAGATGTGTGACGTCACCCCACAGCCCCTGAAGTGCCTGAGCGCGCCGACATCTTGTCAGTGCGTCGCCAGACATTAGAGAGAGAGGAGCTTAGTATTAGATAGAGAGAGAAAAGAGATAGATAGATAGCCAAATAACTAGATAGATACAGGGAGAGATAGAGAAGGAATAGAAAGGGTTAGTGAGAGAAGCAGGAGAGAGGAAGAGAAAGCTAGATATAGAAGATAAGGTGATAGATAGGGAAAGAGGCTGAGAAATCAAGAGATAGGTAGAAATAGGGAGAGATAGGCATCTAAATAAAAAAAATTGTGAGATCTAGGGAGAGATAGGGAGATAAAAAAAGAAATAGGGAGAGAAAAGTGAGAAAAGAGTCAGGACAGTTAGCATTCCTGTCCCGTGACCGATAGTACACGCTACACATTGCTGCTCTGCTGGGTGCCGTCAACCCCGTTTAGCCACAACAAACAAAGTTAAAAAAAAAAAAGTAAAACAAAAAAGTTATAAAAAAAGTTTTTAAAAAAAGTTTTAAAAAGTTATAAAAAAATACATCATTTCATTTTCCCCCACCCAAATAAAAATATGTCCAAGCGTCCTACTTCCAGCACTTCCCAGGAAAGGAGTGCAACAGCAGGCGGTGAGGGTAGGAGAAGTGGCAGCACCAGGCCCGGTGGCAGCCGAGGTAACAGGCGTGGCAGCAGGGTGTAGCTACCCCTGACGCCCACTGGTCATGTAAGAACCATACAGCCAGCAGATCTAGATTGGCTTACCCAATCCTCCATTTCCACCGCCCAAAGCTCCCAAACGAGGAGTCAAGCATCGGCTGGATCATCCGACACCACCCTTACATGGGACGGTCAGCGAGAGTCCTCTGCCCCGTCCCCTTTATTAGAATGCCACTCACCTTTGGGGCACCTTCTGCCAGGGAACTCTTGGCAAACCTTGATCTGCCCTTGGAGTCTCTACCACTTTTTAGTGATGAGGAGGAGGAGGAGGAAGTCCACCAAAGTCAGCGGGTTGGAACGTAGTGAGACTCCAGAGGAGGTGTTGGCTGTAAGCAGTCAACAGAGCCAGGGAGGGGCATCCTGTGCCACACCTGATATCCTGTCCCAGCCACTGGAGGAAAGTAGCAGTGGTGCAGAGTTTGATGATGATGTCGCTGATCGGACGTGGCGCCCTCAAGCAGCATCATCCTCATCATCAGGGGAGGAAATAGAGGTGCTATCGACGCAGCAACATCCCACTGTTGCAAGGAAATGAGGCACAAGAGGGAGGGGTAGAAGAGAAGCTACCAGGCAGAGATCACCCTCTCAAAGCCTTGGTCCTGAGAAGGCACCCTTAGGCAGCAGTGGCAGTCAACAGCCAGCAAGACCCCCCGTGGCTGTCAGCAAACCACGGTCCTCTGTCATCTGGCAGTTCTTCCGCCTGGGGAAAAATAAGCACATCGCTTTGTGCCTGCTGTGCAATGAGAGGGTTGGTCGTGGTAGGGGTGATAATCTCGGGACAACATCGATGCGAAAGCAGATGGAAAGGCAACACCAACAGGCCTGGAAGAACCGTGACCCCAATACTACCTCCTGTCAGGATGCACCATACACTGCAGATCCCATCATGCAGCATCCTCTCAGTGCAACTCAGGGCTCGTCAGCGAGTCCATGGGCAGACGTCAGGTGTATTCCAGCAGCCATCCCATGGCCCAGAAACTGACCGGACACCTGGTTAAGCTGCTAGTGCTTCAGTCCCTGCCCTTCAACCTTGTGGACTCCAAGCCTTTCAGGGATTTCATGGCGTGTGCGCACCCCAGATGGCGATTCCCCAGCCGCCACTACATCTCTGGCAAAGCTGTCCCATAACTGCACAGTTATGTGCAGAAAAAGGTTGGCGACTAATTGGGACTCTCGGTGTCCAAGACCGTGCACCTGAGTGCTGATGTCTGGTCCTCAAATTATGGACAAGGGCAGTACATGTCTGTTACTGCCCATTGGGTCAACATCCTCCCAGAAGACCATCAGGAAGTTGGCCCATTCTTGCCACTGTCACCTCCACGGTGCTTTAGGGGGCCAGCAGCGGGAAGCACAAGTTCTGCCTCCACCACCTTGCAACCATCCGCCACTTTGACTGAAGTCCAATCTGCCCCAGTGTCTTACCACCGATGTCAGGCCCGGCGCTCTCAGGCTGTCCTCCATTTGGTGAGCCTGGGTGAACGGAGCCACAGTGGGCAGGAGCTCCTCCGGACCTTCAGGGAGGAGATAGATCAATGGCTTACCCCACGTCAACTAACGGTGGGAAGTGTGGTAGCAGACAATGGGAGGAACATTGTCTCTGTAGTGCAGCAGGGAGGGCTGAGTCATACACCTTGTATGGCACATGTGATAAACCTCATAGTGCACAGGTTTCTTCGATCTTTTCCTGCACTACAAGACCTTATGAGGATGTCACGCAGAGTGTGCAAACACTTCAGCCACTCCTACACTGCAAGGAACACCCTGCTCAGGATCCAGAGACAGCGCAGTCTGCCCCAACATTGGCTAATCTGCGACGTGCCAACACGCTGGAATTCTGCCCTCCATATGCTGGACTGCCTGTACGAGCAAAGGTCAGCTGTTACAGACTACTTCATGGGGCAATCAGGCAGCTTCACGCCACACTGCGACTTCCAAGTCACACACTGGCAGATGATATGTGAAGTCTGCCAATTGTTAATCCCTTTTGAGGATACGACTCTGTTTGTGAGCAGGCATGACTATGGGATCAACGACATCATCCCACTCGTCCATGTTCTGGAAAGTGCGCTGAAAACCATCATCAGCGAGGATTCCCAGGCCACCACTCCAAGGCCACTCCACTCCACACCACTCCACCTTGAGCCCAGAGATGGATGAAGTGCAGATGGAGGGTGAGGAGGAGGAAGATGTCTACGCCCAGCCATTCCACACACCGCCACCTGGCTTCTCTGCCTTTCAATCACAGGAGGAGATGGAGGATGAGGTGGTAGAGGAAGAGGAGGAAGAACCCAGCAGACCCTGGAACTATACCGAGGACAGTGGAGAGGAGAGGCGCTGATTGTCCTTGGTGCAGATGGCAAGGTGCCTGTGTCTCAGGAATGACAGCCGGATTGTGGACATCCGCCAGAGGGACCAATACTGGCTGGCCACCCTGGTGGACCCTCGCTTCTGCCGCAAAATGGCTGAATTTTTTCCACCATCAGAGAGGGAGGCAAAACTGGTGTACTACCGGGACCTACTCACCAGTCAGTTGGTCTCAACTTACCAGCGAGACCAGCCAGGTTCCCAGACAACATCTGCTCGGGGGGAACCAGCGCGCTCCACTACCACCACCACTAGTGGAGGTGTGAGAAGTCGCTACAGCCTCCAATCGCTGATGAGCGATTTCATGCAGTCAGCTGCTGAAGAGGCGACACAACACCGGACTCATGGCGTGGACCAGCATGAGCTCACCCACCAGGTCACTGCCTACCTTGATTGTACCCTGCCCCAAAGTGTCACCGACCCCGTGCAGTACTGGGCAGAGAAACTGGACATTTGGCCTCAACTGGCACAGTTTTCTTTGGCTCTGCTGTCCAGCCCAGCCAGTAGTGTTTCGTCAGAGAGGGTGTTCAGTGTGGCGGGTAACATCGTAACACCCCAAAGAATGAGGCTCTCTTGCCACAGTGTTGAGATACTGACTTTTCTAAAGATGAATCATGCCTGGATTACATCGGATTATACCACCCCCCTGCCTGATGTGAATGACTAAGTCATCAGTCACCCGTCTTGCATGGCAATCTGTGTGTCCAAGAAACTGACCTTAATATCCCAAATATGTGCCCAAAGTAAAAATCCGTAATTTAACTTATTAACCCTAGAATGCGTATTGGGGGCCTTTTAGGCCCCCATGCTTACTTTTTTGTTATTATCTGCAAAATTACTTAAGTTAGAATTTTGAAACTCCAGGTAATCCTCAAGAATGTCGTTGTTGGTAATATCCAGTTGTTCATATATTTTTTTTCATAGGCATTTTGGTGTAACAATGCTTTTTTTGGTGAAAAACACATCTGTACGGATTGGGGGCCTTTTAGGCCCCCATGTATTTTTTTATTATGTTCTCAGTAGTGTTTGTACCTCAAGTTACTTTATTTGTACTCAGTAATGCTGGTGGAGGGGCCAGGGTGTGGATAATGCCATATGAGGATGTCATGTGATTTTTGGAGGGAGAGATAAAGTCATGACATCATCTCAGGTCCTTCTGAACACAGTAATAAGCTGTGAAGAGAGTAATGAGGACAGTATACACTGTGAGCTAATTGTTAAGGACCTGAGATAAGATACGATGTTGAGAGCAAGTTTCTGTTATAATTAAAATTTTGTTTACTAATCATATTTTATTTAGCAGTTTTAAAATAAACTTGTAAAAGTTATATAAGTGTGTTTTCCATATGATTTGCATGGGGGCCTAAAAGGCCCCCAATACGTTAATATGAAGATTTCTGATGTCACGCATTCTAGGGTTAAGTAATGTTCCCCCTTAGACCCCAAATTAAACAAAATCACCTTAAAAAAATCCCTACTTAATTCGGATACATTTAAATAAACAGAACCCCATCTCCAAATTTAATGCCCATGGTGTGTTGGCCATTTAACATCTCCACACCAGCTTAATGCCTCACACCGGTGCACCGTCCAACCCATACCCCAACAACAGTACCATCCCTAAAATAATCCCCACGACTATGCTTCACAAAGTGGGGATTTCACCTTTTGTGAACTATAGCCGTGGGGTTCTATCCCTGGCACCCGTGCCTAGGAACTCTACTCAACGTTTTGTGAGTGGGTACTAACTGTTCTTGAGGTATTTTGTTGATATCATGAGAGTAGTAAAATCTCGCACCGCAAATCCCAATGGGGTTCTTCTCTGTGCGAATGATTTCACGCCTCTCATGCAGTCACGCGTGGAATAAGGCTGTCAATGGGGTATATATCACGGAGGCTGCTGTCCTTCAACTGTGATATAAAAAACCTTCACAGTTAGTTACAGCAACAAACAGTTGCTGAAAGGCAGGTTTACTTGCATTATTTATGGGTTTCTTTACAATGGGATGCTTTTTTGGGGTTCTCTGCTGCCTAAAATCCACAGCGCATCGTTGGCTGATTTTATGCCACCTTCAGTACTATGGGTTTGGACGCAAATACCCAGTTTAGCGCAGAACTGCGTATGTCCGGACGGCACCATAGTACTGAACGCCGTTTGGTGAACGGTATATAAATGCCCTGTGGATTTTACTCAGCAGACCCGCAGCCACATGTGAAGGTACTAGTGATGAGCGAGCCGGAGCGGCAAGATTCGGGATTCGCACGAATCTTGCCCGCTTCGGCTCGGCATCCCGAGGCAGCGCGGATTCGTGAAGATTCGTGAGTCACTGCCAATTTGAAATGCCCGGTTTTTTCAGCCAATCAGCATCAAAGGGAAGCCTGTGGGAACACCTGCTGTGATGTAACAGCCCCTATACCTCCCCAGCAGTGATTGGTTGGCAGTGACATGTGACCTAAATTTACATAAGGTAGGGACCTGCAGCATCAGCGTCAGGCCTCATTCACACGTCCGCAAAAATCGTCCGCATCCGATCCGCAATTTGCGGACCCATTCACAGTCAATGGGGCCGCAAAAGATGCGGACGGCACACTGTGTGCCGTCCGCATCTGCACTTCCGTTCTGTGGGTCCGGAAAAAAATAGAACATGTCCTATTCTTGTCCAGATCCACGGACAGGAAAAGGCATTTCTATCATGTGCGTTCCGCAAATTGCGGACTGCACATGGACCGCTGTCCGTGTTTTGCGGATCCGCAAATTGCGGATCCGCAAAACACGGACAACACCAAACGGATGTCTGAATGAGCCCTTAGGGAGCCTCAGAGGCATCCCTACATGCTGCCCCTGGTGTTTCCTATGCATTTCCAAGGTGTTTCCATCATTTTCTGAGGTTTTCACATGTTGGGGCAAACTTGACTGTGCAGAACCTTTGGCCCCTGCAAAAAGATTTGGGTCTCCCATTGTCACGGCGCGATGTGGGTGGGAAACACCACACCGAGCACACACCGAAACTCTATAGTGAGATGAAGACCGATTAGCAGGTAAGAAGCCAGTGGCAAGGAAAACCACTGAACCAAGTGCACCGGAAATACCAGAAACCAAATCCAGAGGGCAGAAACCCAGTGAGCCCCGTTCTTCACAGAGCCCCAGATGGTAGGGATGCACTTATCCAGAACTCACTGGCTGCACCTCCAGGATGGTCCCGGTGCACCTGGCAACTTACCTGCTGATACTGCTGATAGAAGCACCAGCAGTCCACACACCAAAGACTGGAGCCCAGGCACATGTACTGGAACACATTTACAATGTAGCGCTAGTATCGTGTAGATGGTGAGTATGGCAGTATTATATGTACTCAATTTATTGTCTGTGTTCGCAGAGTGCTGTTGCATTTCTTATGTTTTACCATTCTATTTTGCAGCCACACCTATGTGACGTGCACCTGCATACCTGGATGTGCTGACTGACCCCCAGTTTTTCTTACCCATAGACTTTAATGGGATTCGTGATTTGGCCCGAATCCACGAATCCCACGGTGGGATTCGGGCCGAATACCGAATCCCCGAATCTTTTAGGATTCGCTCATCTCTAGAAGGTACCCATAGGGTGAGGTTTTTTGGGAGTGACCAAAGAGAGGGCGGGAAGATCACTCCCATACCCCATCAGGGGTTTTCCCCCTACCCACTTTAAAAGATAAGTCCAGGCAATTAATAACTTTCTGTGCCCTTACTTGAACCAGAAACTTATAAATTGCCCGGACTTATCCTTTAAAGGGAACCTGTCATCTCCGAAACACCCCCTGAACTAGAGTAAGTGTTGTATAGTTTAAGTGATGCTGAATCTGAATATGTAAGTTTTATCTTCATACTCACTTCCATTACGACGCTGTGCTCCCACAAACCTACAGTAAAATTCACTCAGTGGACTCCGGTGCTCACTCACATAATGGAGAGGACTCAAAGAAGAGTCCACTGAGTGCATTTTACTGCAGGTTTGTGGGAGCACAGCGTCAGAATGGAAGTGAGTATGAAGATAAAGCTTACATATTCGGATTCAGCATCACTTACACTATACAACGCTTACTCTAGTTCGGGGGGGGGGGGGTTCCGAGATGACAGGTTCCCTTTAAGCCAGCTGGTGACAGCACTAAAAAAACACAAAAGCATAAATCCATTGGGTTGGGCGCTGCACTCGGTTAGGACATCAAACTGGTGTAAGATATATATATATATATATATATATATATATATATGTCTCGCCAACAGCCATAGGCCCAGATTCAACAGGTTTGACACCAGAGTAGTTGCGTCAATTTGTAAAGCGAGTGCCAGTGAGGTGTCCATTTCATGAAAATTGGACACGTATTTTTGGTTAATGGAACTGGCGTCAAGCCTTCTTGAATCTGTGCCTTTTTAAATGTCCTTTATTCACCTCATGGATTCTGTGGGTGAGGTTAGCTGTCTATTTAACCGTATCCTACTAGACTAGCTGTAATGTTACAGGGTTTTTTTTAACGTTGACTGTCCTGTGCTGAACTCTACATCAACATTTTGTCATGTATAAAAACTGATTTTTACAAGTGTGCATATTCTTAGCTTCCAACTTCAGTTCTCTGTACTAGGCCCTTCTGGGTTCAAAAGAATACTGCTTCTACTAATGCCCCCACCGTCAATTGTCTATTTGGAAACATACTGGGTGCAATCAAGAGCTGCTGAAGCTGCCTCCTCAACTTGTCTCTTCTCAACCATACTGGCCAGGGTGCTATCAAGTGCTGCCGCCTCCTCCTCCATCAATTGTCTGTTCTCAACCATACTGGCCTGGGTGCTATCAAGTGCTGCTGCCTCCTCCTCCTCCTCCTCCTCCGTCAATTGTCTGTTCTCAACCATACTGGCCTGGGTGCTATCAAGTGCTGCTGCCTACTCCTCCTCCGTCAATTGTCTGTTCTCAACCATACTGACCTGGGTGCTATCAAGTGCTGCTGCCTCCTCCTCCTCCGTCAATTGTCTGTTCTCAACCATACTGGCCTGGGTGCTATCAAGTGCTGCTGCCTCCTCCTCCTCTGTCAATTGTCTGTTCTCAACCATACTGGCCTGGGTGCTATCAAGTGCTGCCGCCTACTCCTCCGTCAATTGTCTCTTCTCAACCATACTGGCCTGGGTGCTATCAAGTGCTGCTGCCTCCTCCTCCTCCGTCAATTGTCTGTTCTCAACCATACTGGCCTGGGTGCTATCAAGTGCTGCTGCCTCCTCCTCCTCTGTCAATTGTCTGTTCTCAACCATACTGGCCTGGGTGCTATCAAGTGCTGCCGCCTACTCCTCCGTCAATTGTCTCTTCTCAACCATACTGGCCTGGGTGCTATCAAGTGCTGCTGCCTCCTCCTCCTCCGTCAATTGTCTGTTCTCAACCATACTGGCCTGGTGCTATCAAGTGCTGATGCCTCCTCCTCCTCTGTCAATTGTCTGTTCTCAACCATACTGGCCTGGGTGCTATCAAGTGCTGCTGCCTCCTCCTCGTCCGTCAATTGTCTGTTCTAAACCATACTGGCTTGGGTGCTATCAAGTGCTGCTGCCTCCTCCTCCTCCGTCAATTGTCTGTTCTCAACCATACTGGCCTGGGTCCTATCAAGTGCTGCCGCCTACTCCTCCGTCAATTGTCTGTTCTTAACCATACTGGCCTGGGTGCTATCAAGTGCTGCCGCCTACTCCTAGACACATACAGGAAAGACATTTCATGAAATAGCTAAGTCATTTTTTACAAACCTGGTCATTTTGTGCCACATATCTCTAGATATGTTGTTTCAAGAGAAAAAGGTAAGGAAGGACATATCTATAGGTGGAAAGATGTAATACTGGTGTGTGTACACCATGATAATTTAATTAACTAACTTATGAACATTTGTGTAAAGTTTCCATTTTACTGGCATAATTCCAAAGTAAATGTGGCTGTAAATATTACTTTAGTTTTAATTAAATATAAAAGATTATATTAGTTTTAATTCCATTTTAATGATGTTAACACAAAACTGCCAACACAAACAGATTCTGTATATCTGAACCAAATGAACTAAAACGTAACATAATTATTTTTTAAACTTTATAAATGCACTTATATAGTATAATTCAAAATACTTTATCATATCAATTTTTCTACTAAAAGACTTTAAACACAATAAAACCCTGTTTCTTCTATCCATGATGAAGACTAAGATGAATGAATTAATTCTAAACTAATCAAATGTGTCTTGAGTTTTCCAAAATGAGAGATTTCGGACAAATCTCTCAAAATAATTCTCAAAAGACAGAAAAGAAGGCATCTGCCATCAAAAAGGGATCATTTTTTGACCATGTTTAATTTTTAAAAATCCTATAGTGCAATTTGTGCAATGTGTAAAATACATGACTTTTCAGGGCATTCCAAACATTATAATTTGGGTAGAATTTATTTCTATCCAAATCAAATCTGCTGACTAATTTGTTAGAATTGGACCAGAATAAAATTTTAGGAAATTCGCTCATCTCTACAGATGATCAAGTGGTTTATATATACCTCTGGCAGCAATATAGTCCCCAAAGACAGACAATAGATACTGTATTATGTTTGATTGTAGCCTATTGCCCAACACATTTGGACAGATACATCAGTGCATTACATACATAGATCTGTGTTGCACAGACTCTTACTACAGCATCTGTAAACTGTTAAAGGCCTTTACTGAACCTCCGTATCAATAAAAGCATTGGCATACTCCATCAAATGCTGTTTTATGGAGAGCTTTGGGCAGATATATGATGATAGTTGTGCCGATAATCTGTTATTCATTTCACCAATTTTTCAGCAAACATCTCTTACATGGCATATACTGTATATAATTGCTGTGCCTAAAAATGTTATGATTTGCATCATAGTTACATAGTTGTTAAGGTTGGAAAAAGACAAAAATACATCTTATGACTGAATCGTTTTTTCTCCAGGCTTAGGGAGTGACCCCTTCTTTTTGAGGGGGTTTAATCAAGCTTCCCTTGATATTTTTGTATGGTCCATTTATATATTTGCACAGGTTAATCATGTTCCTCCCCCTCCTTTTTTCAAGGCTAAACAAATTCAGTTAATTGATTCTTTGCTCATAGCTGAGATCTTCCAGGCCCTTTATTAGTTTAGTTGCCCTCCTTTGCACTTTTTCTAACTTCAGAGCATCCTTTTTATGGACTGTTGCCCAGAACTGAACTGTATATTCCAGGTGAGGCCACACCAGTGCTTTGTATAGTGGCAATATTATATCCCTGTGCCACGAGTCCATATCTCTTTTAATACAATAGACAATTCTACTCTACTTATACACCCAGATCCTTCTCAACAAGTGGCTTTCCCAATTTTACTCCCCCCTAAGACATATGCTGCTCCCATGTGCACAACTTTACATTTATCTATAATGAATCTCATGTGGAGACATGATTTGTTGGCAATAGTTGTACATTGTCTACAGAAAGCAGAAAGCAGCCTGGAAGAGACTCATGACAACAGCAAAATACTGTACACAGGTCGAAGGAGGTTTGTGCTTGCCGCCCAGTCTATTCCTGAATTTCTCAACATCAATGTCACCTTCTGACTGATTTTTCATTACTCAGAAAACCAAAAGAGTAGATACATTAGAAATTATGATTACAGGTCGAATTTCCTAATAAAAATTAATTGCGGTCATTTATCATTCTGAAATACGCCTAACTTAGGAGTATTTCAGGCACAGATTGTGGCACAAAATCTAGTTGCGCCACAATCTGCTCATGCCAGGTCTAACTAAGTGGGTGTGGCATGGGCAGGGAAGGGATGGGCCAATAGGCCCATCTTATTCACCACTTTCTATGTCTGTTTTAGGTGTAGAAAAAGGTTTAAAGGTAAAGCAGATTGGAAGCTGTCTTACAGTTAGAACTGGTGGAGGATCTGACAAAGTTATGAAAGTTCAGAGCTAGCACCGACTTAGGACTTTATTAAGACCGGTCTTAATAAATGTGTCCCTATAGCTTTAAATATGTTTTTATTATTTTAGTTGACACACTGGCACTGCCTAATTCCCACCATACAACACTCATGTACCAAATCCTCAATCTCCTACTTGATTTCCAGAACAAGTATTAGCAGTCATCATCCACCAAACTAAAAAAGTAAAAAAAAGGATAACACAAAAAAACTAAAAATGATCATTTCTAATGAACATCTCAAGAATAATACCCAGTTTATTCATCACAATGAACCAGTAAATATGAATTTATATAGACAAGTGCCCTTTAAAAGATGTCATCAGCATATGACTTTCACTTGAGTTTCCTCTATGAATATTTAAAATGAACAAATGTGTCTGGAGAAATGTTCTTCTTCCTGAAACATCACAGTATTTTAGAACATTGGTATTAATAGACATGGCCCAAGGAAGACAATTTCTTTTAAGTCACTCAAGGAAGAAAGGGCATGTTAATTTAAGAATGCTTGAAGATAACTTTGGACGATCACAAAAAGTCTAGAAGGATAAATATATCAATGGATTATTTAAGAGATTCAACTGGCTTTGTATAATATTCGTATTTGTATAAAAAGGAACTTCTATATACACACAATAAACCGGCGGATACAAATGTTTCTTATATTATACATTTGAACTGAAGACATTAAAATCAAAATACTTAAACAGATTTTTCAATTAAAAAAAAAAAAAATAACATGCCAGGTATTAATATAAAAAGTGCACAGGGAGGCATGAAGAGAGAAAAAAGAGACAACAACTCTACTGTCCCTATTTTCTCCAGGCCTATACTGCATAAAACAAGTCAATAGTAGACAGACGCTTTCTAATCAAAATTGTAATGTTAGCTTTATAATAATAATAACAACAAACACAATAATAGTTATTATTATTATTATTATTATTATTATTATTATTAGAGATGAGCGAGTAGTGAAATATTCGAAAGTTCGAAATTCGATTCGAATAGACCGCGAAATTCGACTATTCGACCGAATATCGAATCCCATTAAAGTCTATGGGAAAAAAATGCTCGCCACTTGGAAATCTCAATTCGACCACTTGGAGGTCACCAAGTCCACCCTGAAACCTCAGAAAAGGATGCCAACACTGCTGGAATGCAACTAGGACAGCAGGGGAAGCATGTCTGGGTGCATATAACGCGCCCAAGTCGCACTATTACGCCACTATCACAGCCTCTCAACAATACACTCCAAAGACAATGTAACCTCTCTGTAAAGTGAGACCATACAAGGAAACCTTCTTTCCTCTACATTGCCATGGACCCCAAGCCAAACTAGACAAAAAAGAAGATAAAATTCTGCACCCCTTAAAATCACGTTGCCTATGACAACCACAGATGGCATAGGCAAAGGGGAAAGCAAATAGACCCCACCCCTAATTGTCATTGTGTGTGTGTGTGAGATGTGGTCAGACATGTCTTCTTTAAAATGTAAAAACAACTCAAACACATGCAGAATCCTTAAAATGCCCAAATTGTTGGCGCTTGAGATGTCAGTGACCCGACCTGGCCCAGTGTCATGTCTAGCAGGTAAAGCAGTGGGGATGTTGAGGGATGCGTAGGACCGCAAAAGGCAGGAAGAGGCCGTGGGCTGGCCAGAGGCTCATGGAGAAGGCAGGCTAGAGTCCGCAGGGCCGCATCTCTTCCCTATAACAGGCCCCCACACAAAGCTCTCCCATCGAGGGCTCTTAGGTCCTTGTTGTGAAAATATTTTAATGAGTGCGCAAAGTTAGCTTGAGGTGAGCCCTCGAAAAAATTATATGGAGGCCCAAGAGGTGAGCCATAATAAAAATTGTTTGTAGGCCCAAGAGGTGAGACGTCTTAAAAATTGTGTGGAGGCTAAAGAGGTGAGACCTCTTAAAAATTATGTGGAGGGCCAAGAGGTGAGACCTCTTAAAAATTATGTGGAGGCCCAAGAGGTGAGACCTCTTAAAAATTATGTGGAGGCCCAAGAGGTGAGAGCTCTTAAAAATTATGTGGAGGCCCAAGAGGTGAGACCTCTTAAAAATTATGTGGCGGCCCAAGAGGTGAGACCTCTTAAAAATTTTGTGGAGGCCCAAGAGGTGAGACCTCTTAAAAATTATGTGGAGGCCCAAGATGTGAGACCTCTTAAAAATTATGTGGAGGCCCAAGAGGTGAGACCTCTTAAAAATTATGTGGAGGCCCAAGAGGTGAGACCTCTTAAAAATTATGTGGAGGCCCAAGAGGTGAGACCTCGATAAAATTATGTGGAGGCCCAAGAGGTGAGACCTCTTAAAAATTATGTGGAGGCCCAAGAGGTATGACCTCTTAAAAATTATGTGGAGGCCCAAGAGGTGAGACCTCTTAAAAATTATGTGGAGGCCCAAGAGGTGAGAGCTCTTAAAAATTATGTGGAGGCCCAAGAGGTGAGACCTCTTAAAAATTATGTGGAGGCCCAAGAGGTGAGACCTCTTAAAAATTATGTGGCGGCCCAAGAGGTGAGACCTCTTAAAAATTTTGTAGAGGCCCAAGAGGTGAGACCTCTTAAAAATTATGTGGAGGCCCAAGAGGTGAGACCTCTTAAAAATTATGTGGAGGCCCAAGAGGTGAGACCTCTTAAAAATTATGTGGAGGCCCAAGAGGTGAGACCTCGATAAAATTATGTGGAGGCTCAAGAGGTGAGACCTCTTAAAAATTATGTGGAGGCCCAAGAGGTGAGACCTCTTAAAAATTATGTGGCGGCCCAAGAGGTGAGACCTCTTAAAAATTTTGTAGAGGCCCAAGAGGTGAGACCTCTTAAAAATTATGTGGAGGCCCAAGAGGTGAGACCTCTTAAAAATTATGTGGAGGCCCAAGAGGTGAGACCTCTTAAAAATTTATGTGGAGGCCCAAGAGGTGAGACCTCGATAAAATTATGTGGAGGCCCAAGAGGTGAGACCTCTTAAAAATTATGTGGAGGCCCAAGAGGTGAGAGCTCTTAAAAATTATGTGGAGGCCCAAGAGGTGAGAGCTCTTAAAAATTATGTGGAGGCCCAAGAGGTGAGACCTCTTAAAAATTTTGTGGAGGCCCAAGAGGTGAGACCTCTTAAAAATTATGTGGAGGCCCAAGAGGTGAGACCTCTTAAAAACTATGTGGAGGCCCAAGAGGTGAGACCTCTTAAAAATTATGTGGAGGCCCAAGAGGTGAGACCTCTTAAAAATTATGTGGCGGCCCAAGAGGTGAGACCTCTTAAAAATTTTGTGGAGGCCCAAGAGGTGAGCCATAAATATATAATTTTTTTTATTTACGGAGCAATTCTACGGCGGTTAAGGAGGAGGAGGAGGAGGTGGAGGAGGAAATGGCACTTCATACAGATGGCACTTCACTTTTGGCTGCTTTCCACTGTTGGAGAAGCAAAGTCCGGGTCAATCCACTTGCTGTTCATTTTGATTAGCGTCAGCCTGTCGGCACTGTCGGTTGACAGGCGGCTGCGCTTATCGGTTATAATGCCCCCGGCTGCGCTGAACACCCTTTCGGATAGCACGCTGGCGGCAGGGCAGGCAAGCACCTCCAAGGCGTACAGGGACAGTTCCAGCCACGTGTCCAACTTGGAGACCCAGTAAGTGTAGGACGGCGAGGGATCGGGGAGGACAGGGTTACGGTCTGCCAGGTACTCCCGCAACATCCGCCGATACTTGTCCCTCCTGCTGATAGCGGGCCCCGCAGAGATGGAAGTTGCACGAGGGGGTGCCATGAACGTGTCCCACACCTTGGAGAGTGTTCCCCTGGTGGCTGTGGGCCTGATCGATGTTGAGGGACTCTGGAAGACCCTCTCCTCTCTGCCACCAGCGATGGTGGGTGGGAAAATCTCCATCATGTTCTGCACGAGTTCCCTCTGGTATTCCAGCAATCGATTCGTCCTCTCCTCTACCGGAATAAAAGAGGAGACGTTATCTTTATACCGGGGGTCCAGGATTGCGAAGACCCAGTACAGTTTGTTCTCCACTATCCGGACAACACGTGTGTCCCGGGAAAAGCAGCCCAGCATGAAGTCAGCCATGTGTGCCAGACTCTGAATAGGCATGACGTCACTGCCCCCACCAGAAGGATCACTTGCCATTTCCTCCTCTTCCTCTTCCGCCTCCTCTCCGCCCCATCCGCGCTGAACCAATGGGACGCACACAGCCTGACTGCTACCCTCGCCGCCAGCATCCTTCTCCTCTTCCACAGCCACCTCCACGTCGTCCTCCTCTTCCTCATCCTCCTCCTCCTCCTGCAACTGCCACCGAGAAGCAGACAAAAGTGTGGTCTGACTGTGTAGCTCCGTTGCGTCTCCTCCTACCCCCGTCTCCTCTGCGTGCAATGCGTTCTCCCTTATTGTGATGAGCGATTCTTTAAGGACGCATAGGAGCGGGATGGTTACGCTCACTATAGCGTCCTCGCTGCTGACCTTCTTGGTGGACTCCTCAAAGATACGCAGTACATCGCATATGTCTGCCATCCATGGCCACTCGTGGTTGGCAAACTGAGGGAGCTGAGTTGGAGGCACGCGTGGATTCATAATCTGGTACTCCATCAATGCTCTCTGCTGCTCACACACCCTGGTCAACATGGAATAGGTGGAATTCCAGCGAGTCGGCAGGTCGCACAACAGCCGATGTTCAGGCAAATGGAGGCGTTGCTGGAGTTTTTTTAAGCTAGCAGCAGCTACAGTTGACTTCCGAAAGTGAGCGCGCAAGCGCCGCACTTTCACCAGTAGCTCTGCCAGGTTGGGGTAAGTCTTTAGAAATTTTTGGACTACCAGATTAAAAACGTGGGCCAGGCATGGTACGTGATTGAGTTCGGCAAGCTCCAGAGCCGCCACCAGGTTACGGCCGTTATCGCACACGACCATGCCTGGTCCTAGCTGCAGCGGCGACAGCCACATCTCCGTCTGCTGCAATATGGCGTCCCTCACCTCTGGGGCGCTGTGCTTCCTGTCGCCCAAGCTGATGAGCTTAAGCACCGCCTGCTGACGTCTCCCCGCGCAGTGCTGCAACGCTTCCAGCTAGCGGCTGAGGGCGATGTTAAGGCAGAGGAGGAGGAGGAGGAGGAGGAAGAGGAGGGGGGTTTATCAGAACCCGTGCTGGCAATCTTGGGCGGGGGTGGTAGGTAGGCCGTCTCTGTTTGCGACCCCGTCCCCGCTTCCACAACATTCACCCAGTGT
>ONZH01001058.1:0-17508 GCA_900303285.1 Rhinella marina
TTATATAACAGGTTCAGCAAAAAGAACGCAGAACAGTAGTGCCAAATATAGTTTGGTATGTAGCAGAGCACCTAATACACCACTAATGCCTCTCTCTGTCCCTACTCCAGCAGCTATCCCTGAATACGGCAGCCGTTCTCTGTAAAGTGTATCTTGTAGTAAAGCTATCACTGTACTGCACTATAGTAGCCCTGATAAGGGCTTTTAATCACGCTCCTGCCTGTCCAACTGCTAAAACCTGTCTGTCCCTTCTCCAGCCTCTGTCCCTGACTAAGTTCACGCAGCATATGCGTACGAGCAGGAAGAGCTGAGTTTTTAATATTCGAGGTCACATGGTTTTTCCAGCCAATCCATGTAGACGCTGTTTTCGCGCTGCCAGCGTGCTCAGCGTGCCTGTCATACCCCCCCTGCATGTTGATTGGTGGAAAAAGAGCGCCAGGGAAGGTGGGAGGGGAAACGAATTCTAAGTGCGCCATCGCCGTTATACTCGAACGAAATCGAGTACGCCAAATAGCGTAGTATTCGATCGAATACCGGCTCGATCGAACACTACTCGCTCATCTCTATTAAAAAGCTTTCATTTAATTAATATAGAGGTTTATGTTGTTCTTCCTGGTAAGCAATACTCTCATCCTTGACTATTTTCTGTACATGATACACAAAAATAACTTTACATCTTATCCGATTTCACATTAGGATAAAATGGGCATTTATCAAATCTGCTACACCAGTTATGTGGCGTAAATATGTCACAAGAGATGTCGGGTCTTACATTTTGTGCACTTTTTTTGTGACTTTTGGTGTACCTCACCACCTTCAGAAGTGGTCACATAAAAAGTTGCATCTCTATGCCAGTCAACCCCCTGGTATACTTTTACTAATAGCAGCTAAACCACATTGCACTTACATCAAATTCAATAAAACCTAGTGCCACTTCATTAATTTTGTGCAGCAATACACACCAAAAATAGACTTAAACTAATACAAAAAACAACAGAAAACGATAAATTCCCCCTGAAGGTCATTAGAGATAAGCGAATCGATTCGTCAATTCGTTGATTCGTATTGAATCTTGGGATTTTTTAGCAGCGAAGCGAATCTGAATATTAGGTGCTTCGCTTCGGCTTTGTAAGCATTCGCTAAGTAGTTTGTCCTATCAATTACACGCTATTGCTACGTATAAGTTACTCTATACGCTGTTGTATACAAATTCAATTGATTTGCGATGCAGACTCCTCCCTGGTAGCCCCGCCCCCTTCTCCAGTGCGCGAGGAAGACGAGGCAACTCAGGAAATTCAGATGGCGACACAGCGAGGTCCTGACTGGGGAGGCATGGTGTGGGGCACCGACCCCTATGAGGAGAAGGAACCAGAGGAGATCTACGTCTCTCAATATGTCCGTCAGCCTAAGAAGTCGGTTGAGGTGCCCGCTGAGGTGTTCACTCCGCTGGCTGACACGGCAGAGACGGCAGGAGTTCCCATTCTGCCGCGGAAGGACTACTCCCTTCGTCAAAATTCTATGGTCCCCGAGGCTGCTTTAACCAAGTTGCGCAGATGTGCGCCTCATTCCTTTTTTCCCCCTTTTCAGGTTATTGGGAAGCCCCTTGAAAGATGTTTTTTAAGGAACCTTTGCTGCTTTTTTTTTACCCATTTGGATTACAATTTTACCTATGTGGATTACAAATTGCAAATGAGTTTGGGACTCTGCTCTAGTTCTATGACAAGCGTCAGAAAGAAGAAAAGAGACTTAAACGTGTCCGTGAGCAGACTAGGTAGGTGATATTTAAAATGTTTACATTATACATATAATGTATTTGCACTATATTGTTTGCACTGGATTGTTTGCACTAATGTTTTTACCTTTCAGCAACATTTTCAAGTATGTTGCCCATTGTGTGTATTTCTTTACAGGTACCGCAATGGGTCCTCATATTCTCTTTATAGTATTGTGGATGATTGTACTATGCCCATAGACAGCACCTTACTTGTTCTACTTCAAATATACATACTGCCTCTGAGGGCGATTTCAGATCTGACCCTTTACACTGGATCTGGCCCGGGGTCCACAAGGTGTCAAAACTATGGCGCAAGCCTCGGATTACCTGCTGGATCACCTCCTTTTTATGCTGGTTTGGGTGGCGGTGTGTGCCATCGTAAATTGTAATCCTGGCGGTCCATCAGCCGGACTATGTATTTCAGCTGTGCATCAGAGCTAAATGATGAGGATCGCCTGGATGCCATTTTCGAATATTCGCTCTGCCTCTGAGGAGTGCACGCCGTGGCCTCTCGTTGTACGTGCCTGCGTATTACGTAATCGCATAGACAATAGTACGCTGAGGATTTGTAAGCTATTTGTACGCTCAGTCTTCTAAGAAGTTGCGTACATTTTTTAACTGTGCGTTCATTATTAGTGCGCAAATGTTCGCTAATAGCACATAATAACGTATATTTTGTACACAAATACAACAAATCTATTAGTCGAATATACGAATCTTAGGAAAACTTTAGCGAATCATTTTTTGAATGATTCACTCATCTCTAAAGGTCATGTATTTAGTTTTCAGTTATTTTTCTTGAACGTTTTATAATTTCACTATTTTTTTTCATTGGAGGTGAACTTGGTATTTTAAAATCCTCTATCCGAGGCAGAACTGTAAGGCCATTAGCACTGTTGGAGCCATTTCCACTGTGACATTTTGCCATTGTTATTACCAGTCCTAACGACAGGGAGTCCTCATTTTAAGAAACTAGCAGGATGACTTTTGCTTCAATATTCTTTTAAATTGATTGAGGTACAGAATCAAGATTTTCCAATTGCTTCTGATCTGTAGGAAAGAGGTTTTCTGTTCATAAATCATATGAATTAGAAGGATAATTACGATTATGGGAGGCTTAGACAAATCTGTAAAACCCGTCAGAAGTAATCTATAAGTCTGTTGCAAATAAATCACGAGGACCAAAAATCCAAGATGATACACAAGAAATAGCTAAATTTTTAACCACAAAGTTATATAAAAGTTAGTAAGGGTAACCACCAGCCTTCATAACCATAAACTGCAAAGAAAATGTCTAATGCAGTCAAGCTTGTAACCAGCAGTGTGCATAGTAGTACGTCTACCTCCAATGACGTACTTATCTGTGTAGAGTAGGTGAAAAGAGCAGGTTAAAATGGAAGAGATTGTGCGGGCAAAGTAAATTCACACAATATGAACTGTACAACATCTCATGAAAACAATAGTTTATATTCTAGCCCTAAAACTACTACTGTACAGCTCCCTCAAGAGAAGGGAGATGGTCATGTCCTTTTTCCAATCAAGTAGATCATAAATACAAAAACAGTGTTTGAAGGAATTAGGGAATTATTAAATAACTTACAACAAAATATTTTATAAATTTAAGGCATCGGTGCCATAAAAAAATTGTGGTGCAATGGTGCCAACCAAACAGTCCCATCCCTTGAAGTTCCAACCAGTGCATGGAAATAAGCCTTCCAGGAGTCATGTGACACATTTCCCTGGCTACAGCATTTTTTTTCCTTCTGGTGCCTTTTGATAGGTGTAATTGTGCTATCTGGTTAAGAGTTAATATTAGAGATGAGCGAATTTTTCAAAATTTCGATTCGGCAGGTTCGACGAATTTTCCGAAACGATTCTCTTCGATCCCAATAAAATTGTGGTGAATTGCGTTAAAAAACGGCTACTTCTGGGCTGCAGAGAGCCTGGATAGTGGTGTAGAACACTGTGCCGTGCAGTAAAACACATAGGGAGTCTACTGTGGTAGTGAAAGAATACTATGAGCCAGTGTGACACGCACATAACAGGTGTCGCTTTTAGAATCGCTGCACACTTTTATGTATTTGGGCAGTTAAGGGGCCAAAACTCACCAAATAACTCAAGTCTGAACTCAGCCTGACAGGTCAATGTTAGCGCCAGCTATAAAGAATCGTGCAGAGGCCCAAGATCCTACTAGAGCCCAAAAGCCTTTTACACCAATTCACTGATTCCACATACATTTCGACAGAACCTGTTCTATTACACACTTATACAAGCAGAGCCCCCCCCCAGACAGCGTGGAGATTGCAGTGGCAGCCGCATCAGCAGACTATAGAGTGGCACGACGACAGTGTGGCCAGGTGGCAGAAGCATGAGTAGGCCACAGAGTGGAAGAATGACAGACCCTGGAAATGGCAGCAGCAGTGGAAGTAGTAGTACAATTTGGAGGCCACAGAGTGGCACAATTACATAATTTTGACGTAGCGGCAGCAAGGAGACGGCATGTGGAGTCGGCAGCGGCAGCAGCATCAGGCCGGAGAGTGGCATGGTGACATACCCTGAAGAGCAGACCGTAAAAAAGAATTCTCGGCCTTTTGGTTAAGATCAACTGTAGTATATGCTCTTATCAGTATCAGGGCTGGTTATGCCAGCTGACGGGAATGTAAGACAGAGGAGGTGCAGTGAAGGCTCCAGCTTTGCCTCAACTGTGGCAAAATGTCAGTATTGACACAGTAGGCCAAGAAAGCTCGGAGTTCCATCTTGAGATCGAGCTGGCTGTCTGCAGGGAGCTGAGCTACCACCTGTGGGAGCCCCTGCCTCTCGCTTCCCCCATGCTCATCGCTGAGTGTCCTGGGGGCCGGAATCTTTTACTTTTAACCCTTTCCCGACCAGTGCTGTACATGTACGGTGCTGGTGCGGTGCGGGAACATGACGCCCGCTCGCGGGTGCGGCGGGCGTCATGGCCGGCAAGTCTCTGCTCTTCTTGGGCCTTCTGATGCCGTGATCACACGTGATCACGTCATCAGGATGCGTCTGAACCCAGAAGCCTACGCTTCTGGGTGGTGTACAGACGCCCCAAGTGGCCAATCGGGGTGTCTGTACACCATATGAAAACTGCAATCCTCGCTGGTGAGGATTATAGTTTTCAACTTTTCACTGCAATTCTTATTCTGGCCACTAGATGGCATGCCAGGATAAGAAATGAGCAATTTTTGGATTTAACTCCATCTAGTAAATCCCTGATTGCTCATAAAGAAAAAAAAAACACAATATATCAGCTCATATTTTAGCTTTAAAATAATCACAAAAAATTTAAAAAATGTTAAAAAATATATAAAGAAATAAAAAATATATAAAAGTTCAAATCACCCCCCTTTCCGTATAAGTAAAAAATAAATACCTAAATAACAATAAATATAGACATCATGGGTATCACCGTGATCGAAAACGCCCGTACTTTTAAAATATAGAAAATTCCAAAACGGCGAATTGTGTGGCGGAAAAAAACGTCCAAATGGCGATTCGCCATTTTTGTCGCTTTTTTTTCTAAAAAAAAATTACATAAAAGGTGATCAAAAAGTCAAACACACCCCAGAATGGTATCAATAAAAACTTTAAATCGCCCCGCAAAAAATGAGCCCCCATACAGCTCCGTACACATAAATACCAAAAAGTTATAGGGGTCAAGATATGACAAGGAAAAAAAAAAAAAAAAGGCCAACTTTATAATTATTTTATCACCATCTAAACGCAGGAAAAACTATACATATTAGGTATAGCCGGATTCGTACTGACCAGTAGAATGAAAGTAACTGGTCAGTTTTAATGAACATCGAACGCTGTAAATAAGAAACCCGTATACCTGTAGCGGAATAGCTTTTTTTTTGCAATTTCACCCGATTTGGAATTTTTTTCCTGCTTCCCACTACACCATATGCAATATTAAATGGTGGCATTGGAAAGTACAACTTGTCCCGCAAAAAACAAGCCCTCATACAGCTATGTGAACAGAAAAATAAAAGAGTTATGGCTGTTTGAAGGCAGGGAGCGCAAAACGAAAATGCATAACCGAAAAAACCTCCAGGGGTGAAAGGGTTAAAAATTCAAGTGTTCAAAACAAACAGTGTTTCCTGTATATTTGAGCTATGAATAATGGAATAGGACTACAGAACGTACCAAAAATTTATGAGTGACATGCTGCTGCCGAGCATAAGGTCCAAAAAATTCTAATCAATTTTGAGGCCACAGAGTTGCAGAATGACAGACCCTGGAAGAGGCGGCAGCATCAGTCGGACAAATTTACTAGGCCAACGAGTGGCACTGTAACAGCATCTGCAAGAGGCAGAAGCAGTCGAATACATTTCAAGGCCACAGAGTGGCACAGTAACAGCATCTGCAAGAGCCAGCAGTCGAATACATGTCAAGGCCACAGAGTGGCACAGTAACAGCATCTGCAAGAGGCAGCAGTCAAATACATTTCAAGGCCACAGAGTGGAACAGTAACAGCATCTGCAAGAGGCAGCAGTTGAATACATTTCAAGGCCACAGAGTGGGAGAGGCAGCAGGAGTTGTACTAATTTTAATGATAATTTTTGGATGGCGAATGACGCCAAAAATACGTAGTTGAAATGAACAACCGCAAAAAAAAACTATTAACTGTTTTTTGCCCAATTCAACTTCGCCGAGGAAGTTTGATTTTTTTTTCCCAAAACACAACCCAAAATATAACCTTTCTTGGGTTTATTTTTTATCGATTTAAAAGGAACGAACCCAGAACCACGTCTTAACTCTTTTTTGGGCAATTCAACTTTACTGACTATGTTAGCACAATATCACGCTTTTCTGTTTAGATGGCGAATGATGCCAAAAATACGTAGTTAAAATGAACAACCGCAAAAAAACCTATTAACCCTTTCACCCACTGAGGTTTTTTCGGTTCTGCATTTTCGTTTTGCGCTCCCTGCCTTCAAACAGCCATAACTCTTTTATTTTTCTGTTCACATAGCTGTATGAGGGCTTGTTTTTTGCGGGACAAGTTGTACTTTCCAACGCCACCATTTAATATTGCATATGGTGTAGTGGGAAGCGGGAAAAAAATTCCAAACCGGGTGAAATTGCAAGAAAACCGCTATTCCGCTACAGTTCTACGGGTTTCTTATTTACAGCGTTCAATGTGCATTAAAACTGACCGATTACTTTCATTCTACTGGTCAGTACAAATCCGGCAATACCTAATATGTATAGTTTTTCCTGCGTTTAGATGGTGATAAAATAATTAGAAAGTTGCCCTTTTTTTTTTTTTTTGCGGGGCGGTCTGAAGTTTTTATTGATACCATTCTGGGGTGTGTATGACTTTTTGATCACTTTTTATTTAATTTTTTTTAGAAAAAAAAAGCGACAAAAAACGTCAAATCGCCATTTGGACGCTTTTTTCCGCCACACAATTAGCCGTATTGAATTTTTTTTTTATATTTTAAAAGTATGGGCGTTTTCGGTCACGGTGATACCCATGATGTCTATATTTATTGTTATTTAGGTATTTATTTTTTACTTATACGGAAAGGGGGGTGATTTGAACTTTTATATCTTTTTTATTTTTTATATATTTTTTAACTTTTTTTTTAATTTTTCTGTGATTATTTTAAAGCTCAAATATCAGCTGATCTATTGTGTTTTGTTTTTTTTCTTTATGAGCAATCATCAGTAAGGCCCTGGAAGTCGCCGCCGACGGAGGTGAGAAGCGGCAAGTCTCTGCTGTTAGAAACAGCAGAGACTTGCCGGCCATGACGCCCGCCGCAGCCGCGAGCGGGCGTCATGTCCCCGCACCGCCCGAGCGCCGTACATGTACGGCGCCGGTCAGGAAGGGGTTAACTGTTTTTTGGCCAATTCAACTTCGCCAAGGAAGTTTGATTTTTTTCCCCAAAACAAAACCCAAAAGATAACCTTTTTTTTCTTTTTTCTTTTTTGAAGCTAATGACGCTGCAACTATGGATTTAAAAGGAAGCCCAGGACCACGTCTTAACTCTTTTTTGGGCAATTCAACTTTACTATGTTAGCACAATATCACGCCTTTCTGTTTTGATAGCGAATGACGCAAAAAATACTTAGTTAAAATGAACAACAAAAAAACGTATTAACTGTTTTTTGGCCAATTCAACTTCGCCAAGGAATTTTTTTTTAATTTTTTTTACCCAACACAAAAGATAACTTTTTTTTTCTCTGTATATGTACCCCAAACAAAGCTCTGACCCTCTTACTGCACTTCAACAAGGAACACAAGTGGTGCTTCTTTGAATAAAGCACCCCAATACAGCCTTTAGAACAGAGTGCCCCAAACCCCAAAGCCCAGTCACTGCTGCTCAGTGTACCAGAATAGCGACTTCACTGCCTGATAATCCCCTATGGATTCTGTCTAGAAATCGTCCCTCTGCTATCCCTGCAATTCAGATTATCTATCCCTGATCTCCTCATTTCTTTTCTTTAGCAACGTTTTTTCTATCACTTGCCCTATCTCTCCTGACGTCTGTCAATGGTCTAAAATCAATTGCAAATGGCGGATTCCTGCGCTGAGCTATTTATAGGGCTGTGACACACAGGACCTGGCTGGCTGCTAATTGGCTACATGTCTGCATGTGATCGCATTGTGGGTGTTTACTTCTTTGTCCCAGAAATCCTTCCCACCATGTCATGCTATGTGCTTGCGGCCATTTTAGGAAAAAAAAATAGATTTTTTACTACGAATCGCCATGAAATTCGCTTTCGTGGCGAATCGAATTTTCCATGAAATTTGTAACGAATTCCACTTTGTCAGCTTCGTTTCGCTCATCTCTAATTAATATAATAGCATATAAAACCTTAATCTAACGTTTTTTTAGCCGTTTTTTATTCAGGTCTTACTTTGTATTTCGCTGGCATCATATGCACCACAATTACTAAGAGGTGCATGTGCCTTAATAATTATGGTCCATCTCAGGCAGTCCATACACCAGAACCGAAATGTACACCAGTTAGGAGCTGGCATAGATTTTAAATGTAATTTACACCATTTTTCTGGCATAAATTATTTTATAACTGTGGTGGGCTGCCTGACCATGCCCCACACCACCCTCTCCCTGTCCCACATCACCCCCTTTTTTAAGTTGTGAGAGCATTATGGGGCCCCAAAAGGTTTTTGATGCCAGAAAACTGGCATATGTGATTTAATGAATACTCTCTCATGGAAAAGGTATCCATAGGAATATTAACAATAATGACCAAAAACGTTGATTACTCTTACTGGTAATATCCTTTTCCCTTTAGCCTCCACGACGGCATGCATATGGAGGGTGCTCCGCCTTCTCAGGGGCAGGAAACAACTGGATTGGTGCAATAAAAATGCCTCCTCCACCTGTCCACTCCAGTTAATAACCTAGGACTCGAGGATGAAGCTTAAACATTTATTTATCAAACAAAAAAATACATATCAAATCGATATATGCTACATAAACAGCAAAGGTAAGCATCATTAGAAACTATGGGGGGGGGAACCATGCCGTCGTGGAGGCTAAAGGGAAAAGGAAATTACAGGTAAGAGTAATTAACGTTTTATCCCTCCGCCTCCACGACGGCATGCATATGGAGAACTAACAGAGAATACAAAATCAGGGAGGGACCACTGCCGATAACACCTTCCTATCAAAGGACAGGTCCTTGTTAGACAAGAAATCTAATTTATAGTGTTTGAAAAAGGTACTAGGGGTAGACCAGGTGGCAGCCTGACAGATTTCTTCCCAAGAAGCATGGGCCTGTTCTGCCCAAGATGTAGCTATAGCTCTGGTTGAATGAGCCTTCACTTTAAGGGGAGGAGATAGGCCCCTCTCCACATAACACAAAGAGATACAGTCTCTTATCCAACAGGCTATAGTTGCTTTACTAGCAGCTTTCCCTTTGTTCAGTCCTTGGAACTGGACAAGCAACTGATCCGTCTTTCTGAAGTCCCTAGTCTTCTGAAGATAAATCAAAACACATCTTCTAACATCCAAAGTGGCAAATTCCTTTTCTTTTTCCGTTGAGGCCTGTGGACAAAAAGACGGGAGAGCAATTTCCTTTTGGTAATGGAATTTTGAAAAAACCTTGGGAAGGAACTCAGGAGAGTGTTTCAGAATGATCTTATCCTCAAATACTGTAAGATAGGGAGGAGCAATAGAAAAAGCTTGAATCTCTCCGACCCTTCTGGCCGTGGTAATTGCAAGAAGAAAGGCTGTCTTAAAGGAGAGATGTTTCAAAGTGATTGGCTGAGACGATACAAAAGGAGGTCTAGTTAATCCGGTCAAGACTAGATTCATGTCCCATTGCGGGACAGCAGATCTAGACGTGGGGCGAAGTCTGGAAGCTCCTTTAAGAAACCTTAAACCTCAAGTCTACTTCCGCCAACCTGTTACCCATAAAGGCGCTTAGTGCCGCTACCTGCACTTTAAGGGTGCTTACCCTCAGACCCTTATCTAAACCAGACTGAAGAAAATCTAAGATAACAGAAATATTCGGGGCCAAAGAAGGATCCCAGATGCCTGAAACTGTCTTAAGAAAACAATTCCAGGTCCACAGATAGATTTTTGATGTTACCTGCTTTCTACTGTGAAGGAGAGTCTCCACAACTTTATGGGAAAGACCTTTGTTCTTCAAGATTGTCCTCTCAATCTCCAGGCCGTCAACCTGAGATTGGGAATGTCCGGATGGATTATTGGACCCTGATGAAGCTGGTCCTGAATCCTCAGTAGAATCCAGAAATCTCCTCTGGAAATCGCTTTTAGAACGGGAAACCAGGCTCTCCAGGGCCAGAAAGGAGCAATTAGTATCAAGTTTGCTCGTTCCTTGATTGCTTTGGATATTACTTTTGGAAGGAGAAAAAAATGGAGGAAAAGCATAAAGGAGAACTTTTGGCCATCGACCCGCCAGAGCATCCACCTGAGCTGGATGATCTAGATGAGACAGAGAGAAGAATGTTTGTACCTTGCTGTTGTCTTTGGAGGCGAAAAGATCGATGGCCGGAGTCCCCCACTTCAGACATATGTCCCTGAAGATTCTGTCGTTCAGACACCAATCTCCTTCTTTTAACATTTTTCTGCTGAGAAAATCCGCAATCTCGTTCCTTGTACCTTTTATATGTACTGCTGAAAGGGAATTCAGATTTAGTCCTGCCCATCTGAATATCTTCACTGACACCAAAGACAGAGACTGACTTCTCGTTCCTCCTTGCTTGTTGATATAAGCAACTGTCGTTGAGTTGTCTGATAGGATTTTTACGTGCCTTTGTTTTAAGACTGGGGAGAAGGATTTTAGAGCTTGCCAGACTGCCGACAGCTCTCTCAGATTTGAGGAGGCTTGGGAGAGAAAAGGAGACCAACGGCCCTGCCTGGACTGTTTGTCTAAATGAGCTCCCCAACCTATTTGGCTTGCGTCTGTAGTCAGAACCGCCAGGTCTGACTGTCACCACTCCACCCCCACGAGAGATTTTTTTGAGAGATCCACCAACGTAAGGAGGTTCTTACTCTGGCAGGTAGGGAGACCTTCTTGTTGAGGGAAGATTGTTTTTTGTCCCAACAACACAGGAGAAACGATTGAAGGATCCTCGAGTGAGCTTGTGCCACTTTACTGAAGGAATTGTTGATGTCATTAGTCCCAGTATAGTCATCACTTCTCTGATGGTCACTGTCAACTCTCGACTGAAGTCTCGTATTCTTATAATCAGATCCCTCTGTTTTGGAACTGGAAGAAAAGAGGACATTCGAACTGAATCCAGAAGAACTCCCAGAAATACACATTCCTGGCTGGGAATTAGTATGGATTTTTGGAGATTTAGAATCCATACCCAGGTCTGATAGAGTATCTCTGGTGAATTGGAGATCTTTCAGGAGTCTCTCTCTTGATGGAGCCACAATCAGCAGGTCGTCCAGATATGGGATCAGTAATATCTCCGCCCAATGGAGAAAACTCGATACATCTGACATGACTTTTGTAAATACCCTCGGCGCTGAACACAGGCCGAAAGGAAGGACTCGAAATTGAAAGTGCTTTATTTCTCCTCTGACCCAGACAGCAAACCTTAGATATTTCTGGAAATCTGGATGGATCTGAATGTGATAGTATGCGTCGGCGAGATCCACCATAAAACTGTCTTTTTGATGGAGATTGACAGTAGATTTTATTGTCTCCATCTTGAATCTTACATAGCGAATATGTTTGTTTAGGTCCCTCAGATTTATTATTGCTCTGAAAGAGCCATTCGGTTTCTTTATCAGAAATATCGGGGAATAGAATCCTGACCCTCTTTGTTCTAGGGGAACAGGAGTAATTGCTCTCTTGTATAAAAGTAGGTCCACAAGTTTTTGTTTAACATAAAAGTCTGGGGGAGAGTCCACAAAATCTAGTCTGTAACCTTCTTGTATTACGGAAAAAACCCAGGGAGAGGCTTGAATATTTTCCCAAGCTTGGAAAAATTCCCTTAGTCCTCCTCCCACTGGGAACCTGGCGTCACTTTGAAGGCTGTTTTGAGCTCCTATCCGGGTTAAAAAGGAATCCTCTGTTTTTATTTTTTGAGGCCTGCCAATTCTTATTGGCTTTCTTTCTCTGCTCAAACCTATCACGTCCTTGGTTCCGAAAGTTCCTTCTTTGATGAAAGAATTTCGACTCCATAGGAAATCCTCTCTTCTTGTCGGACGCTTTTTCTAAAATATCGTCTAAAGCAGACCCAAACAGCCTGTGTCCTTCACAGGGAACTGAGCAAAGCCTGTTCTTGGAGGCAGTGTCCCCAGACCATGTCTTAAGCCACACTGCCCTACGAGAGGCATTAACGAGCGCCGCTGATCTGGCAGATAGCTTGACAATATCTGCCGAAGCATCAGATAGAAAACTAGCAGCCTGTTTCAAAATGGGGATAGATGATAAGATGTCTTCCCTGGAAGTTCCTGACTGCAAATGTTCTTCTAGCTGGGACAACCATAACGACAAGGTCCTGGCAGTATAGGTTGCAGCAATACTAGGACGAAAAGTGGCAGAGGTAGATTCCCAGGCCTTTTTAAGAGAGGCCTCACACTTTTTGTCCATGGGATCTTTAAGGAGGCCAATATCCTCAAAAGGCAAGGATGACTTCTTGGATATATTGGTGATAGGAGCGTCCACTTTTGGAGCTTTATCCCATAAAGTGGAGTCCACCTCAGAAAATGGATATTTGCGTTTAAACATTTTAGAGATAATTTGTCTTTTGTCTCGTTCTTTCCACTCGTTTGCAATCATATTGTTAATATTTGCATGCACTGGGAAAACTCTCCGTTTTTTATCACCTAACCCCAAAAAAGCTGGTCCTGGACCGACAATGGTTCTCTAGAGACTCCTTTAGGTTCATGGTGGCTCTGATATTTTTCAATAAGGACTCAGTCTCTTCAATAGAGCAGAGAGGATGTCCTGCAGAGTCATCCAAATCTGAGGAGTCAGAATCAGAGGAAATTTCGCCTTCATCAGGCTCAGAATCACTTTCAAACACATTTTGTGGTTTAGAAGTGGAAGGACCAGGAGTAGCAGAGGCGAGCTTTGCATCCACCATAGCACCAACTTCTTCCTTAATCACCGAACGCAAACTCTCCACCAGGGAAGGAGTTTCTTCAGATACTACTTTAGAAGTGCACTTCTGACATAGCTACTTCTTATAGGATGCCGGTAAAGACTTCTTACAGGCGGCACATTTCTTTCTCTGAGATGGCTCTGTCCCCTAAGAAAGCAAGGAGAGGTCTCAGGATAATGCTAAAGAATATATATATATATATATATATATATATATATATATATATATATATATATATTAGTGAAAGTGGAGCCATCACCAAAGAAAAGTTGGCAGCATAGAATAATAAAGCTCATATCAGTCCTCCAGGAGGAGGCTTACAGGGCTGGAGGGTCTGGGAGGCTCAGCAGATTTGCGGCTGGCGTCTTCCGACATGCTGGCAGTCGAGGTAGTCAAAAGCACGTGTCCCCAGAAGCGCTGAATAGCAGGAGGGACAGAGGACTTACCAAGGTAGGCCCTGATTACTGTCCCCTGCAACAGCCCTCCAGGAAACCTGGGCTTACAAACCAAAGGCTGTGCGGTAGTATTGCACCATGCTCCTGCATCCAAGGGACAGCAAACAACTGGAGTGGACAGGTGGAGGAGGCATTTTTATTGCACCAATCCAGTTGTTTCCTGCCCCTGAGAAGGCGGAGCACCCTCCATATGCATGCCGTCGTGGAGGCGGAGGGATAAAACAGAGTTAAAAATAATTAAATTTTTAGTAGATTGGACCCCAGCAATAAACATTGGAAGGCATTTATGTTTAAACTATTTTTTATTGATTTTAAAGATAACAAATCAAATGTCTTCCTCACCACTTTTCTGAAATGGCGAAAAAAGGGGGCGTGGTGAGGGTGGTAGGTGGCGTGGCCAGCACACTGCCATAAATTTTAGTTTGTCCAACTGCCTGTAGGGGTGATGCACCAAATTTGTGCTGAGGCCTGCTCCACAGCATAACTTTTGTGCATCCTCTGGCTGGGCAGGCGGAATCAAGACCATCAATCAAAATGCCGGTCTTGATAAATTTCCCCCATACTTCTTGTATTTGCTGTGGGCTTACATTCATTATGGTCAGACATTATGAGAGTTCTACTTTTTCTAAAACTCCCCTAAACATTGTTATATCTATGTCATTAGAACAGAAGATCCACTGCAGCAGTACATGTAGGGAACAATCACCACACCATTTTTAAGGTAATACCTAATTTTTAATCACAAAGTAGTAATGGAATTGGTCTAGGGTGACCGTGTGCAGAAGCTGCTTAATCTATTCTTACCCATACAACAAACAGAAGACATCTGGCATCCAAACCTCTATGCTGTTCACTTTTGACGCACCAATGCATGCAAAAAGCAAAACATCTGCACTGATTAATGTATTCTGTTACTTGTTCTTTGGAAAACCTGCTCATTTTATCCTCAATTAAACATTACAAAATTTAGAAAACAGTATACTGAAAATATGTTTCATAGAGCAGTAATATTACTTGTAAGAAATGCATTTTATTTAAGTGCATAATATTTTTCACATCCTGTAGATTAAACACTACATGAAGCAAATAAAAAAGCTGATATTACTCGAAAATAGTGGATTTAAAATCTGCCTAAAAGGCTTTATGCAGTTCTCCAGCACTCTCAATTTTGAAAGTGTATTAATTTTCCATCCTCAAAACTAGCAAAGTAAAAACTTGTTTTAGCAAATCCAGCATTTATCCAGATCCAAAACTGTGACTCTCACTGTCCGTAAGGGAAAGTTCATTCTGTATCATGTACCATTTCACACATATCCATCTGTCAAACTAAGCTAAAACATAAAGCATTCAAGACAGGTGACAATGATGAATGATTTGGTCTGAGGAATAAAAGTTATAATACTAAAAATGTCATCTAAAGCCTAGCCAGATCTACACTCTTTTCACATTACACAGTTCCGTCTGAATTGATTGTCCCTCTGAAGGACTTACACATGCGAAAGTCATATCCAAAAGGTCGACAACACTTGAACAGTCATTGTAAAAAAGAAACTTCATTATTATTATGGAATTGTTTCAACTAATCAGAATCAAACATTTTCATGTGTGCATTTACCACTTTTTCCAAGTGTTTAGCACTCAGTATCCTCAGTATAGGTCATTATGTGATTGGTGGGGGTCCAACATCCAGGACACCCCTGCTGTTTGAAGAGTAAGCACTCTAGTGAACACTGCAGCCTCATCACATCTTACCAAGAACTTTTCATTGGATAGAGGCTGTGCTTGATATTGCAGCTCAACCCCATTCATTTGAATGCTACTAAGCTGTGCCTAGGCCATGTGACTGATGAGCATGATGTCAGTGGCCAAGGAATAGGCTGCAGCCTCTTCAAACAGCTGATCGGCAGGGGTGCGAGGGGTTGAACTCCCACTGATCTGATACTAATGACCTATTCTGGGGATAGGTAATAAGTATTAAACACTAAGAAAACCCCTTTAATAAACAGTAAAACATGTTTTGTTTTTTTCATGGTGGAGAATTGTGTCGATCTGATACATCACTGTTAGAGGCAACTAGGGAGCCAAAGGAGAAGATAAGACTGTTATTTTTCTATCTTTGTTTTTTAATGTCAAGGAGGGGCAGTTCTACTGGGTTTAACAAGACCCAGAAAAGTCAGAGTTCTGACAATGGTCACATTAACAGGGGTCTTTACTGCTATAAACTGGGCTGACATGATACCACCAGTTACGGGAGAAATACAGTAAATAATTACAAAAATATATAATATCCCGCAATAATTTTTTGTAACCTTCTTCGTTAATTCCCTTTACATGGGCTGACGCATAGGCAAAAATCAAGAATGAACAGTTTGTTCTGAGTCATTGCTAGGTAATAGGATAAAGATGATATTGGCATTTATATTCAGCAATCATCTCCTCTGTATGAGCACTAGTGATCAGAACTGTTATTGCACATCCCCATAAAGAGGTGATCTCATGCTGAAGTATGAAGTTACCATGTCATCAGATTGGCCACACTTTTTTGAGGTTCTGCCTCCTCTTCAAACAGCTGATCGGCAGGTATACTAGGAGTTGGGTACCCACCGAGTAGATATTGATGACCTATGCTGAGTACTGGCTCCACAACCCCTCTAAATTCTCTCAGTGAGTGTGCATATTTTATTTGTTCTAAAAAAATTACCAAAACATTCCATAAAGTCTAATTTCCACCAAAACTTGAAAATTTAGGTCTAGGTAGCTGATTATGGGTAATCCATTGGTGTAGTGTAGTTCTTACCTCCTCACTAGCTGTCTAAGAACATATATGGCTCTCACTTACTTCATAAATTCTATTGTCCTTGGTATAAATGGGATTACTTAATTTGAGTATTATTTTACTTTTTCTTACATACCTCAACTCAGCTAATGCTGATAGGCTATTCTATAGGGAGAATCTGCTGATCTTCCTAGCTAAGTGTCATGCAGTTAGACATGGCAATTAGACAGGGCAGGATACTGGTAGGCTATCTGTGCTACACATCCTTACACTCTTCACACTCTTAAGTATGTGCCTTGTCTTTATGTCAATTCTTCTATGTGCTCTCTACCTTCACATTCACCGCCCAGAAGAAGAAGTCTCAAGGCTCCTCTCCTCTTCTCGTCCTACCACATGCGCCTCTGACCCCATCCCCTCACACCTACTCCAGTCTCTCTCTCTCCGGCTGTTACCTCTCACCTAACAAAAATCTTCAACCTCTCTCTCTCTTCTGGTATCTTCCCCTCCTCTTTCAAACACTCTATCGTTACCCCATTAATAAAAAAAAAATATATCTCTCGACCCATCTTGCTCAACTAACTACATACCAGTCTCTAATCTTCTCTTCATTTCTAAACTCCTGGAGCATCTGGTCTACTCTTGCCTCATCCGCTATCTCTCTGATCACTCTCTCCTTGATCCACTACAATCTGGTTTCCACCCCCTACATTCAATAGAAACTGCCCTCACCAAAGTGATAAATGACCTCCTGACAGCAAAACGCAATGGGGACTACTCTCTGCTCATTCTCCTTGACCTCTCTGCCACTTTTGACACTGTAGAACACCATCTCCTACTCGCCATGCTCCAGACTATTGGTCTAAAGGACACTGCCCTCTCCTCGTTTTCTTCCTATCTCTCTTGTCACTCC